>LPNX010550338.1:747932-891767 GCA_001517045.1 Pseudotsuga menziesii
ATCATTCCCTGAAATGTGAGGGATAATGTGGTCTTTAACCGCATCAAGAATAATTCTTCTAGCTTTGCAGTCCTTCTTATTGAAGGCTGTGAGGGCTGCTGCATCTGTGGATGCAGGAATGGTGATCGGATTTGCAGTAGTGTTCCTCACTATTTCCGGCCACAACTCATTCTCTTCAAGTAACAGCAAAATTCTGGCCTTCCACGGCACAAAATTCCCTGTCCCATCCAGCCTATCCTCCAATGTAAGTCTTGTAGCCATCTCAACAACAACTCAACAAAGTGCTGTTCACTGACAGAAGTAAAATAACAAAAATTTCTGAATTCTGGAAATTACTGTGTGTCTGCAAAAATCACTGTTTTCTGCCCCCTTTGCTCTGATACCATATAGAAAATCTGAGTTTACTGTATGCTGGTTTAAATGCACATTTCGTGATTTTCACTTACAGCCGGTTTTGCATTGGCTGTAAGTTACTTATCAAATTTTCTGGACAATTTAAACACACAATAAAACTTCACTAACAGGCTGAAAAACACTTTTGGACAGTCACACAATAAAAGATTTGACTCAGAGATTTTTGGCTAATCAGCCCTGGAAAAACCCACAAGGGGAAAACCAGTCAGAGAGAGAGATATTTATTATTTTTTTCAGCAAAGTACAGGACAGAAAAATGGTGAAAAATACAACTTATCTCCACCAGCAAACTTTATCCCAAAGTCTGGAAACTTGTGCCCAACAAATCAGCCGTACACCCTTCTCGATTTCTGTGCCTATTAAATGCTGACTGTACAGCAATAAATGACAGCCGTACCTCCTCGAAAACAGTGCCAAATAAATGCTGTCCGTACCTCGAAAACAGTGCAGGAATTTAATGCAGCAGTACCTCGATTTCTGTGCAGTAATAAATGCTGACCGTACCTCGATTTTTGTGCCACATTAAATGCAGGCCGTACCCTCGATTTCTGTGCAGACCGTACAACATTAAATGCAAACTGTCCTGTGCAATAAATGCAGTCCGTACCTTCTCGGGTTCCGTGCAAAGGCAATAAAGGCTGTCTCGATTCTTGTGCCCACCAAAATCTCTTCAGCAAACAATCTGGAAAATCGTGTCCTTCTGCCAGTCTCGACCTCCTCTCTCAGCTCTTCCTTCTCTTCTCCTGAAAATGAAAAGTGTTCACCCTTTTGCCTCCCTCATGCCTTTTTGTTTGACCTAAGTGAGTTTCTAATCCAACGGTGGAAAAGCAATCTAATCCAACGGATGAGAATCAATGAGAGTAAAAATCCCTTTTATTTATTTCTCATAAATAAAATTACTCTCACTCACTTAAATTTATCAAAAAGTGACTTTATGGTTATAAAGTCTCATTAAGTGACTTTTAATGTGAGGGTCACCTTTTTCCCTCTTTAAGTGACTTAGGCAAAATAAAGTCACCTAGGGAACATCTGCCTAGGTACAAAAACTAACAGGCGTGTGGGAGCCCCCCTTTATCGGAGCGCTGTAGAACAGGTGGACACGTCCTCTTGTGAGTTTCCGAGAGTTTCCTGATTTTGGGGACGCTGGGAAACGTTTCCCCAGGAGCCCCTGAGCTCCCGGGGCGCAGGGAGCGAGGGGTGTGCGTCCCCGACCCTGGGGGGCGAGTCCTCGTGTAACACTGTTTTTAAGTGAGACCCACTTTTCTAAAGTATAAAAACATAATCACTTTATTTACATAAACGTCTCTTTGTTACATAAATACATAAGGACAAAATTTCTCAAGTCCTCTCAACACACCCACACCAAAAACATGGGAGGACCTTCAGAGATACAATTTCAACAGTCCCTCCTAACGAGGAAGGTCCACAACATTGTCTTCATCTCGGACTCCTGCGACAGCTCCCTCATGCTCTGGAATCATCCTCGGAAACAAATGCTCGATCTCGAAATGAAAACTCTGACATCTGATACTCAACCCGAGTCCCATCATCCTACTCAACTTCACCATCACTTGACTGGCTGAGTCTTCTACCAGTGCTCAGGAGAGAGTTACTCTCATCATCTCTATCAAATGCAGTATCATCATCCTCTGACTCTGACAACCATCCTCTTGCTCTTGCTCCTGGTCGTACAACATGCCTTCTCAGGACATAATCTGTCCCTGCGATCTCCCAACAGGATGGTGGAACCAAGTGGCTCATCTCTCCGATACAGGAAGATATGACCAAATCTCACCATCATCCTGTAACCTTCATCCTCAAAGGATGAAACTGAGAGGTTGCTTACTCTCATCCCAGGTACAAATAACACTCCATGAACTTCCAGGATCTCTCTAAGGTCTAGTTGGAACCTGACTGTTCCAACCCCTTGGATAGCAATTTGAGGATTGTCAATGTCTGTCTAAATGAAGTGTCCCGGCCCCAGCATTGTGATCATCTGAAAAGAGTCATAGACTCTAGTCATATGTCTGGTTGCAATGCTGTCAACAACCGAGACATGCTCAAATATAGAACTCCCTATGCTGGAATCATTTGAGACAAGAGAAAACTCTTGCTCAAACTTTGTAGCAAACTTTTCTACAACTGCAGATGCTGCTACATCTCTTTCAGTCTTCACAAAATTTTTCTCTGGACATTTTGTGGCATAGTGTCCCATCATTTCACAATGAAAGCATTTGATCCGACTTAGATCTTTCTTCTTCTTATTCTTGGAGTTTGTTGCAAGTTCCACATTCTGCTCAACATCCTCACTAGATTGGCCAACCTGTGCCCCATCTCGGATTTCTTCTTGGGTGAAGTCATCCCACAATCTGGAGCAACTTGGAAGAGTTTCTCTGCCCAGAATACACTTCACAAAAACCTCCCACTTCTTGGTGAAACCCTTCAGGGCTATCCTCACCAATTTTGAATCAGGAATGGTTTCTCCTACTGTTGCCAACTCGTCCTTAACTTGTGTAACACGAGTCAAGTAAGAGGCTACCCCTTCATCACTTTTCATTTTAATGCTATGTAGCTTGTCTTTTAGGGCCATCTTCCTATTTTCATTCTTTGCTTCAAACAATTTGGTCAAAGTGTCCCACATATCTTTAGCAGCTTTCTTATCTGCTAAGTGTGGTATGAGATGGTCTTTAACCCCATCCAAGATAATTCTCTGGGCTCTGGCTTCAAGAGCTTCAAACTCCTCAAGCTCATCTTTATTTGTTGGCTTAGTCATGACACTTTTAATAAAACTCCACATTCTAAGTTCTTTCAAAACAACAATAATTCTTACCTTCCATGGAATGTAGTTGGATACTCTATCCAACCGATCCTCATGCCTAATGTTCATCATTGAAAATAACTTGCAACCAAAAATTAACTGAAGAAAATATCTAACACTTTTCTGAAACTTCAGAGAATACCTGCTAAACTTCTTTTTCAGTATGACTCTGCTAAACTGAGGTCTGATACCATGAAGAAATTTTGACTCAATACTGAAACTGTTCATTCATACATTTTGTCAAACATTTTGCAGACACTAGAGTTTTAACTTTAAAAATTCTGAAAGTAAAACCACACTGCTGAAAATGAATTTCAAATTTTTTGTCAACTACTGAAACATTTTAAGCAAATGGAAACAATGAATTTTGGTCAAAAGACGGGGCAAAACCCCATTGCTTAGGGAAAACCCTAAGAAGAAGATTTTTCATTAAGAAGATCAGAAATTTTCCTCACAGGTAAAATTTTCCAAATCTGAAATAGCAGCAAAAATAACTTAGAAACAAAAATTATCTTGAAATCTGAGCCAACCTCGAAATTCGTGCCTAAAAACTGCTGTACGACTTGCTGTACTTTTTTGCCTCGAATTCTGTGCCCACTTGTGCTGCAATTAATGCTGTATGGTCTGCATTTAATGTGGCTGTACTTTTCTTGGGATTAGAGTCACTTTCTTGGAGCCCCACATGTGCGGCTACAGTAAATGCACAGGCACGACTGCTACAACTGCATAGGGAATTGTGTTGCTCTCTCTCTTCTTGAAAATCGTGCCCTTTCTCTTGGTTTTCTTCTTGGTCTTCAATCTTCTTCTTCTCCTTTGATGGATGATAATTCTTTCATTTGCCCTCTCTAATGTTTTATACTTAGATTTTGTTACTATCTTCAATAACTACCTAATCTAGGGTTGAAGATCTTTTTACAAAATCAAGGGTCCACAACTTATCTCACTTTTAATAATTAAACACTTTAATTTTTAAATACATTTTTAAGTGAGACCCACTTCTCTAAAGTATAAAAACATAATCACTTTATTTACATAAACATCACTTTGTTACATAAATACATAAGGACAAAATTTCTCAAGTCCTCTCATCACACCCACACCAAAAACATGGGAGGACCTTCAGAGATACAATTTCAACAAAGATTTCGCTGCCGAAATACACCAGTTAGCTAAGCATGCACTCAACCCCAACTTAGCTCGTCGAGCTCTCCAATTCGAATCGCCAAATCAATAATCATATAAGTGTCCTCCATTCACTTTACCTTTCTTTTATAACTTCCAACTGCGAATAACCTAACTTTTGACCTAATTAGGTCACTTTAACTTCTAATTTGCAGTTGACTTGCATGCAGGTGCATGGAGACTCAATCGGGTGCATGCATCATGAAATAATGCTCAGATGTCATGCATGTAGGTGGCCTTTGGCTTTGGTGGCCTCCGTCTACCCAATGATGATATAATATTGATGCCCTAGATCTTCTTACATGGAAGTCGTCCACAGCTGATTCCCTGACTGTCAGTGCCCGCTCGAACCTATGGGAACCATATAGGTTAGCGGGTCAGTCCTCAATGCCTAAGCAGAAGAAGACATTACACATACCTTTTGTGCCTTTGAAGTCTCAATGTATCCACAGAAATGCCCTTTTTTGCTGAAGGTTTTAGCTTCATCCTATTCTCTAAAGGTACATGTACATACATTAGATGCTCAAAGATACATAAATGACCAACCTCCAGCTTCACTCTTGTTAATGCTTCCTCAGGAGTCTTGTCTCCAAGACTTTATGAGGATTCCTGTTCTAAATGTAATTTGCTGTGTTTCAAGCTTCTTCCCAAAGAAATATGGGTAGATCCTGGTCATGGATCATTGCCTTGGCAACTTTGATGATGGCATTGTTCTTCATATCTGCAACCCCATTTTGTTGCGGGTTGTAAGTTATTGTCATCTCCTTCTTAATTCTTGCCTCCTTGCAAAAATCCTTGATCTTGTTGCCATTATACTCACCCCCATTATTTGTTTTGAGAACTTTGATCTTCCTCTCGGCCTGATTATTTACGAGTGCCTTAAGCTCTCGAAATTGATTCAAGGCCTCATCCTTGATCTTCATGAAGTAGATCCATGTCCTCCTAGAGAAATCATCAATGAAGGTCAGATAGTAGTTATAACTAGTCAACGATGAGATTGACATAGGTTCACACATGTTTGAATGCTTTAGATCCAATATCCCCTTGGACTTACTATCATTGCTAGGAAAGTTCGTCTTGGCATACTTGCCAAGAGCAGATTCCTTGCACACATCTTGTCGCTCTATATTGAATTGTGGAAGACTAGTGACAATCTCCCTCAATATTGGCAACGCCTTTTGGTGCAAGTGGCACATCCTCTTGTGCCATAACTCGCGCAAACAGTCACCATCACTCTCATGAACCAAAGCATGCATAGATTGAGCCTTCAACAAGTACAAGGTACCCACATTGCTTCCAATCACTCACCCTAAGTATGGAATGGAACCCCTCGGCCAAATATGCACTTGTCCATCCCGAAAATAGACTTCGACCTGTTATATAAAAATATATATAACATAATAAGACATAACTATATATAAACATTAAGTATTAATATTAATTATTATTAATAATTAATAAATAGAAATGATTGATTAATTAATTAATTAGTAAAAGTTAAGAGATGTACCCTTTCATTTGAAAATGCACGATAAGGCTTATATAAAGCCATACCAATGTAATTGTAAATCATCACGTCTTATATTTTTTATCATTTTATATTATATTTCATTCATGGAATATTTATCTTATTTACACCGAGTCTTTTCGTAAGAAACATATTTTTACTGTTTCATTGGTATCAGAGCCCCTTCATGGGCAGATTCCAACTATGGCCAATATTTTCTGGAGCTTCTCCAAAACTAGGTCTTTGACTCGCATAGGTTTTTGACCAACCCTTATATATATAGTATTATTTTATATTAATAACAATATTTATTATTTTTGAAGTTCCAAGTGCTCCCCATTAGAAAAAAAATATTATTATTTTAAATAATAATAATAATAATAATTATTTAATAATTGTCATTACAATTATTTTTTAATACAAAAAAAAGAAAGAAGACCATTAAGATATTAAGAGTAGAAATCAAGTCTCAAAAGATATTGTAGAAGTCATTGAGGCCCATTGTGGATTTGTTGAAGAAATTATGGATTCATATATAAATCCAAATTTTGGACTAAGTGTCCTTATTGCGAAATGCAATTCCAATATCCGACATTTTTTAAGAATGGCAATTGCTCTTGTCCAATATATGTTAAATATTTTATTATGAAAGAGGATCAAGGTAACTCATAGATGAAACCACAAAAATTAGAAAGCGAATTAGGATACTACAAGGAAAGCAATACAGATCTACAATTTGAGATGAGTAAGCATATCATTCTTCATAAGTTGATAGAACACGAGAAACATCCCTCAAAATATCTAGATAAAAAATTGGAAAAAGCTAATGAAGATATCAAAAAAATATTATCAGCTACGATTGAAGAAATATCTCGAATAAAAAATCACAACCAAAGACAAAAATCAAAATGTTCAAAGATAACAAAGAATAACCGTATAGAAGTGATAACGATTTAGAAGAAGACATAAAGTGTTTAAACAAGCTCATCATGGACAAAGATGATGAATTGGCGCAAATCCAAAGAAAACTAAAAAGTCAGGAATCAGAGATATGTCGACATCAGAAACAGAAGGAAGAATTGCAACAAAAGTATGCCGACACTAAAAAGAAGCACAAGCTAGAAATTGCGAAAATCAATTTCAAATTAGCAAGCAATACCAAAGAACTATTTCGACTAAGAATTCATAACAAGACATCACTTACGAAAATCAGGAAACCAAAAAATAGTCAGAAGATGGAACTTTCCAATGAAGACCACGAAGGAAGAATACTAAAACAACAAGAAGAAAACCATCGTCTGAGAAATCTTAATCAAGAACTAGAGGAACAAATCAAGAAGTTAAAAGATGACAAACAATCGCAAGATGAAAGGTTCGAGAAGATTCAGAATAATAATAATCTATTAGAGAACAAATTAGTTCAAATCCAGAAGGAAGTATCCAGTCTATGTGAAAAACAAATTCAAGTTGAGAAAGAAGAGAGAAATACTTATTCGGTCCCCGTCATAGTTCAAAAAGATGTCAATCGAGTAGAAAAAAAACAACAAGAAATCCTTATCGACACCCAAATTACAAAAAACATTTTGATCGACGACATGATCAAAATGAACATAAACAAAGGAGTTATGATTTCAGAAGAGAAATAACACAAAATGAACCAAGCTAAGCAAAAAACGAGAAGTTCCATCCAACAAAGCGATCAACAAACAACTCCAATGAAGATAGATCTCAGATGGACAACTTCACGAACAATGCGTCATTTTTTCTTGGGTATTCATAACTTGTATCGTCATGTTTCATCAAGTGTCGCAAGTATTAACACAAAAGATCGAGAGATGACCTTACAAGCAAGAAATCAGATGTAAGTTGTGTCTTCAATAAGCTTTGAGGACAAAGCTTCCCTTAAGAGGAAGGCAATATTATATAAAATATATATAACATAATAAGACATATATCTACATATAAGCATTAAGGATCAATATTAATTATTATTAATTAATAATTAATAATTAATAATTAATAAATAGAAATGATTAATCAATTAATTAGAAAAAGTAAATCGGTGTACCATTTCATTAGAAAATGCACGATAAGGCTTATATAAAGCCACACTAATGTAATTGTAAATCATCACATCTTATATTTTTTATCATTTTATATTATTTTTCATTCATGGAATATTTATCTTATTTACATTGGGTCTTTCGGTAAGAAACATATTTTTATTGTTTTACTACCCCTTGTATTCCATGGCTGAAATCGCTAGTAGGTTCTTTGTTAGCCCTGGTGTTGAATTTTAGCATTAGCATATAACTTAAAAAATTTGCAGATGAACTTAAACAAATAATCAGTGCAGTAAAAACACATTCATTACATCAGCACAATGGACAAGATTTTTCACTGGGGAAACCTTCAAAGGACAAAACCCCCCAAAGCATTAGTAGCTCATCTCGTAAATGAGATGACTTAGGAAATTCTTCAAAAATTCCTCAAATCCAGATCTGGATTTTACCCACAGTAACAGTAAAATTTATCAGTAAAAATCAGACTGATAATTTCAAACCCCAGATCCACAATTTCCAGATTTACAAAAAAATGCCCAATTTAGGGCTTTATTAGAAAAACAATTTTTTTCTATTTCTTGTCTGAGAAAAATCAAAGGCTGCCTGTTTAGATTTCACTGTCACTGACGGTCTGTACCTTTTTGCCCTACAACTGTACGAATCTGTCCACAAACTGCTCGGCTGATATTTTTGTTGCCCGATCTGTCCTTCTCCCTGCCCGCCTTCTGTTTGCCCGACCTGTTCTTCCCCTTGCTCGGTTGCCTTGTACAGGCCTAGTACTGCTCGACAACCCGTCCACACCCTCACGGGGTGGCCCGTGGGTTGCCATGAGGGCTGTGCAGCCACGCGCTGCTACAACACCCTCACGGGTGAGCCCTGTGGGCTGCTCGGAGGTGCTGTGGGCTCACGGCAGCCCCAAGGGTCATCTCTAGGGCTACCCGAGGGTGCCAACAGAGCCTCGGCGCTCACGGGTTACGCTGCCCGGAAAAGAAAAGGAGCAGTGCACCTGCCCAAAAACAGAAAGACAGTCAGCCCATGAGAAGAGATGGGGGCTGCCTGAAATTTTTCCTTGCTACCTGGAAAAGATGAAGAAGGGCTGTCACGAAAATTATGAGAGGAAGAATGCAGATAAAAACCCTAGCTGAGGGTTTGTTGAGGATGCCCTAGCTGAGGCAAAATCTTCTTCAGTAAAAATAACAGCTTCACCTGTTAGAGAAAACTTGTATATGATAATGAGAAGGCTTGATCTTCTTATATAGACTTCAATCACCTGTTAAATGGGCCAACATTAGAAAAGATAAAAATAATAATATTTTTATCTTTTCCTAATTTCACTTTTACCTTCTTACCAAAAGGACTTTTTATTTATCTTTGACTTTCACCAAAAGCCCTTATTTATTTTTGACTTCCACCTGTGGTCATTTTCTTGTGGTACAAAAGTCTTTATTTATTTTGACTTTTGACTTTGGCCTTTTTCCAAGTGCCCCTGTGGTCCTTTTTGATTCCAAAGGCACATCATCATAAACCAAGAGAGTTACTAATGCTTTTATCTCACTCTGTGTGACACCTAGATCTGGTACTAGGGTAACTTAACCAAGGGTAGCTAATCCTTGGAGA
Organism: Pseudotsuga menziesii; assembly: GCA_001517045.1. Lineage (NCBI taxonomy): Eukaryota > Viridiplantae > Streptophyta > Pinopsida > Pinales > Pinaceae > Pseudotsuga > Pseudotsuga menziesii. Next base: position 757,534 of record LPNX010550338.1, read on the forward strand.
AGTACACCAAGCCCATACATCAAGGGTCAGAGTGTCACACATGCCTAGACCCAGTGTAGGGCTTACAGTGCCTTCTTGGTAACAGACCAGGTGCCTCCATTCTCCAAGAGAATGGCTGCTCAGAACTGAGTTGAGTCTACCAGTCCTAGACTGGTCTACATCGTGGTCCCAGACCAGATGTCTACTCAACACTAGGTTGAGTCTACCTAGGGCAAAGCTGGGTCTATATCATGGTTCCAGACCAGATATCTACCATTCAACAAAATGGTCACTCAACACTGGGTTGAGTCTTCACCGTGGTCTTGGACCAAGTGGTCCCATTCTCCTAAGAGAAGGGCTCTTGATGCTGCTCAAAAAAATCAGCACTTGGTACATATAGTACATCCTTCACCTCCAAAGGACCTCCAGACTCCATCTGAAATTGAATATCTTCAATCCCTTCTACTGCACACTTGACATCATTACCAAACTCCACATGTAGGTCTTAGTCTTCCTTTGAAATTTTGATGAAAACTTCTTGCAATCTCATCATATGACGAAAAGCACCATTGCCCATGAACCATGCTTCCTTCGCTAAGGTGCCAGAAAGACAAGACACCAATGGGAACTTCTCGAACTTGGTGGCGAACTCTCACTTGTGAGTTTGTTGATGCTACGACTCGTATCTTACTCTTGCGCTTCTTTTTGTTCGAACAATCACTTTTATAATGGCCAAACTTGTGACATGCCAAGCACTTGACATTGCTTATGTCATTTTTCTTTCCTTTTTGAGTGGAAGCCTCTCCACTGGTATTCTTCTTTGGCCTTCACTTTGCTCTTCCTTGCATGACTTACAAGAGCAATGTTCTCTTCATCACCCTAGGTTGTCCTCCATGCATAGATTCCTCTTGAATCTCCTCTTGGATGAAGTCATCCTACAATCTCTCCCAGTCAGGGAGATTCTCTGGTGCAACAATTCCTTTGACAAAGGGAGCCCATGGCTTGGTGAGGCCATTCAGAGTTGTCTGCCCCAAATCTGAATCTGTCATCCTCTCCCAATTGCTTCCAACTCATTATGTGATCTTGGTGAGATAAGAAGCTACTATATATGATCTGGACATCTTTATGCCCTTGAGTTTCTTTGTCCGCACCATCTTCATGTTGTGGTTATCACTTTGATATAGTTTTGTTAGAGCCTCCCACTTTTCCTTGGCTATCTTATTTTCTGATAGATGAGGAATTGAATAATCCTTTACTGCATTCGAAATGATCCTCCTAGATTTCACACCGTTTTGGTTATGCACTGCGAGTGTTGTAGCATCAATAGGAGGTGTGAGTTTCTGATTTGCAAACTCCCAAATCTCATTCTCCATTAGCACTAATGTTATCCTAACCTTCCAGGGACTGTAGTTGGATGCACCCTCCAACCGATCTTCAAATCTCAGTCCAGTTGCTGCCATCCTGGCTAATAAAAAAACTTGACAAAATAATATATATTTTTTAGATGTGAACCCTTGCCAATAATTTACTGCTGTAGATTACTGTTGAAATTATTAAACAAAAATACATTAATACATGGTTACATGAACCGTGGGTGTGATTAGAATTGGTTGAAGAATCCGATACGTGTCTGACACTCATCCCAAAATAAGGAATCAAGGATTCAAAACCCTAACCCTAATTAACCCTAATTATACTACATTTATCCTATGTAAACATCTTTAGATTAGTCAAAACGAGGTGGAAGAATCTGAGAATTCGATTCGTGTGTGGTTAGGACTAGGCCCGAAGTCGACAACAAAACATTAATATTTAACCAATAAATTGCAGTGTAGCAAAACAAGAAATCAACAAAATTGACACAATTATTTACCCTGGAAAACCCCAATGGGGAAAATCCAGCGTTCAAATGATCTTTTATTATTCTTGCTCATAGAGAAATTCAGAATTTTACAAAAATGGAACCGATAACTTAGCCCTGCTGGAAAATCAACACATTTGGGAAAATTGCCCTATAAGAGAAATCAACCTCTTGGCAAATCGACGCTCTTGGCAAATCGTCTCTCTCTGGCAAATCAACCCTCAATAAATCGGCTCATTGAGGAAATTGACCCCTATGTCACCTTGTACGATTGCTGTACAGACTTCTCTTTAGAGTTTGTGCAAATCGGCTCTCTCAGCTTGGCTGGATTGACCCCTCTTCTCCCTCGAATTTTCCTTTGCAAAAATCACTTTTCTCTCATTCCCTTCAGCCAGTGAGTCTAACTCTTCTTGTGAGAAAATCATTCTCTCAAAATTATATTGTGTTGTTGTGTGTATTTCTCCTCTCCTTGGTCTTTTTTATAGCTTTTCATTGACTAAACCCTAACCCTTAATCTCTAAAGTAGTATTTCACAGGGACTCACCCACCCAAGGTCAGGAGCTCGCCCCCCTCGCTCCTGACGCCCTTGGGGCTTGGGGGCTCCTTCCGAAACGTTTCCCCTCGCCCCCAATTTGGCGAAACATGGGGAAACACAGGGGGAGCTCGTCCCCCTGTTTTGAAGCGCACACCGGTGAAGTGGGGGGCTCCTAGGCGCTCCAATAGTAATGGTAATGTTAAATTCTTAAAGTAATGATTACTTAAATTTTTAACATTACCATTATTTGTTTCAGGATGTTTGAGAGTGGTTCCAACCTCATCGGAGTTCATATGCAAAAAGTAGAATTTTAGATCCCATTCAGAATTCAACAAACTTAATAGTTTTCAGGATTTCAGGATTGCAACGTTTCCACTCTATTTTATCATGTATCAGGTGAAGGGATTGTCATTTAATCAAACATATCAACCTCTCTATGTACCTTGATGTTGGTGGTGTTGATTGTTAAACTTCTCTATCATGACTTTAATCAAAATGTACCCTTTAGTCGAGCAAAATCACTTCTTAAGCATGATCTTTTTTTCTAATTCTACCTTATTTTAATGCTAGGTTTAGGAAGTTTCATCAAAATTGTAGGGTGTTGTGAATGTCCTTCGAGGATCAACTTCGAGATTCAAGTTAGAGGCAAGGGCGAAAATCCTAGAGGAGGTGGGCACAGTGTGCTATGGATGAATATGATCCCAATATAGGATTAATAGCTCACTTTGCATAACGTTGGACTTGAAATCCTCAAATAATGTGATGCCCTCTGTAATGTTGAAGTTTTATACCTTGGAAGTTGTTCCCCTTAGTGACTTTTGCCTAAGTCACTAGGAAAAAAGGGTCATGTCACATGGACTTTATATTAATGACTTGAGATGAGCATTAAATGCAGTTTAGTGATTAAAGTGTACTTTAAGTAAAAATTTAAAAAGTGAGTGAATTAAAATTTAATTTTTTGAAGAAAAATGATTTTATCACAACCACTCATCTAATCCAATCTTGGCCCTTGGATTAGATGACCTTTCACTCACCCATCTAATTTTATCTAAAAGGTAAATTTCCATGTGAAGAGGCACATTATTCATTTTGTAGAGAGTAGATTTTTTCCGAGAAGAAGAGAAAACGTAGCTTGAAGGAGTTTTTTCCAGGCATGGATTTTGAGGTGAATATACAACAGTTTATTGGCACGATTCCCATTGCATATGGCACATAAATCGAGGAAGGTATTTCTGCATTAATTGCACCGTACAGTTCAGGCTGTACAATATAGTTTGTACTGTACGATATTCTTCTGTAGGAGGGCACACAAATTGAGGAGGTTGTTGGGTTGGCATAAGTTTCCAGATTTGCACAAGCATAAATTTCGAGGTGTGACTGTACAACAAAGTACATAAAGGACCGTACAATAGGCACATAAATCGAGGAAGATTTTGGTGGTTCGTAGAGCCTATTTAATTTCACTTTGGCACAAAATTCAAGGTGTTGGGTAGAGATATGTTGGTCTGAGTTTTTGTCATTAATGTTGTAACTAGAAATTTACTGAAATAAAATTCCTCTCTCTCTCTAACAGGTTTTCCCATTCCGGGTTTTTCCTGGGCTATTTGTCGAAAAATCATTGTGTTTGAAATTTCATGGAGTGCACTTATTAATTTTTTTTCTGCCTGTAGAATGTGATGTTCATTCAGTGTTTTAAGTCTGATATTTAATCTGAAATTACAACAGTTATTCATATGTGAGTTGGGCATTAAACTCTTTTAAATTTGATTTCAAATCGGGTTGGGGTGAACACCAAACATTTACATGGTATTAGAGCTTAGGGGGTAGATTTTTGCATTGGAATTTTCACACCGTGAGTGAATTCTTTTGTTAGTGGGAAACACGTTTTTGAGATTTGAACGTTGCCGTGAAATGGCAATAGGACCTAGGTTGGGGGATAGGCTAGACGGGGCTCGAAATTTTGTCCCATGGAAAGCCAGATTGGTGCTTATATTGGAGGAAAATGAACTTTTGGATTAAGTGGTTCATAGTACACAAGCCAACCCTGTCACAATTCCCGCTTCCACCGATGCACAAGCACTTGCAGCCTTCAACAAGAAGGACATAAAATCCAGAAGGATTATTCTAGATGCAGTTAAAGATCATGTTATCCCACACATCTCTAGTAAAACCCGTGCATATCAGACGTGGGATGCTTTGACCAGCTTGTTTCAAAGCTCAAATGAGAACAGAAAAATGGCCTTGAGGGAGAAATTGAAGAGTATCAAGATGGCCAAGGCCGAGGGACTGATTTCCTACCTTACTAGGATATCTCAGGTGTGAGATGAGTTTACAGCAGTGGGGGAGGTTGTTTCTGGCACCGAGCTATTGCAAACGACTTTGAATGGGGTTGCGAAGCCTTGGCCTGTTTTTGTGGAGGCTATAGTAGCCAGCAAGAGCTTGCTTTCTTGGGATGACTTTGTTCAGGAGGAGACCTGAAGAGGTCTTGTGGAGGACAACTCTTCTACTAGCAGGGAGGATGAGGAGAATGTGGCTTTGATTGCCAAGGGAGAGATGAAGTTCAAGAAGGGTCCCAAGGAGGGTGGAGCCAAGCAGCAGGGTGGACAAAAGAAGGACTTGAGCACTGTAAAGTGCTTTGCTTGTCAGAAGCTTGGGCACTATGCTGGACAATTCCCACATAAGAAGAAGAAGAAGCAGCAGAAGACAACAACTTCAACGGAGGTTTAGGAGTTTACAGCTAGATTTGAGAGAGAGTTTTCTCTCTGTGCTGGGCATGTTGAGAGAGAGAGGGCATCCATCATTATCGGTACAAACATTGAGGTTGAGAGGGAGTACTCTTTGTTGATCGACTAAAGCGAATATTTATTCACTTCACACAATCAATATTACCAGAACAGCTGGAATATTTGATAAGCCATTAATAGGACAAATATATATTGATAATTGGATAGATAAAAAGATGTTTTACAAAAATTAGTGTCGGGTATTTTATACCCTAAGTGGTAAGGGGGTTGACTTTTCAAGTCACCTCTTGAGTAATTAATTAATTACCCTAATTAACCTACTTAGTATTAAATGTTAATATTTATAACATTTATATTTGTTACATTGCCTTCCCCTTAAGGGAAGCTTTGTCCTCAAAGCCTGTATCGACAACAATTTATGAATTCCCTTGAACTGTCGTCTCGGGATCTTTTCCTTTTTGTAATTGCGACACTTGATGAAATGATACGATACGAGTTACGAATTCCCAAGGAGAATTGTCGCAACGTATCTGCTGTGGTCCATCCCAAATCTACTTTTATCGGAGCTATGAGATCATTTTGTAGAACGGGTCGTTTCAATTGTTGCTTAGTATGTTGGTCTTTTTGCCTGTCAACATAATTCTTCTGTGAGTGCTTGTTTTGATCCTGTTGTTGGTCACAATGATGATTATAATTAGGATGTCTGTAAGGCGTATGTGTTGTTTGTTTTTATTTCTTTTGAACTGTGGCAAGGACTGTCTTCAATTCCTCGATTTGATTTTTGGATGCATCTTCCTTGATTTGCGCTTCTTGGTTCTCCTGTAGATTGTTATGATTCTGAATCTTTTTGAATATTTCATCTTGTGACTTTTTGTCAATTTCTAACTTCTTGATTTGATTTTCTAGTTCTTGATTACAATTCTTTAGACACTGGTTTTCTTCCAGTTTTTCCAGTGTTCTTCCTTCGAGGTCTTCACTGAAGTGTTCCCTATTATTACTGTGTTTCAATTTTTTAATCTTTGTAATCAATGTTTTGTTATGATTTCATTATTGAAAAATCTCTTCGGTATTGCTTGATAACACATTGTTGACTTTTGTGAGTTCCAACTTATATGTCTTCTTACTGTCGTCATACTGCTGCTGGAGTTTTTTCTTTTTGCCGTTGACGATGACATAACTCTGTTTCTTGATTTTCTAATTTTCATGTAGTTGCGCCAATTTGTCTTCCTTGTACATGATGATTTTGTTTAGATGACTAATTTCCTCTTTTAAGTCGATATTGTTTCCATACGAACATTCTTCGACTTTGTTTAGTTTTTTTATTTGGTCTTCAAGTTGTTGAATAATACCTTCTAGATGTGATATTTTCTCGTCCTTATCTGATAATTTTTCTGTGAATTTTTCTCTACTATCTTCCAATGATCGAATTCGTAATTTTGAGGTAGTAATATGTTCTTTTTGAAAATCATTACTTCGTTTCTGATTGTTGAATTGGAGTTGTAGAATACTATTCTGAACACATGTTTTTAGCTGGGCCGAAATTGTTCGTAACTGTGATTTCATTTGTGAGTGACCTGGATCCATAATTTCTTTAATATCTTCCAAGACTTGATTTCTACTCTTTTAATAACTTCTTTGATTCTTTTTGCTTTTTGTATAAAGTAATAATTGTAAGTAACACAATTATTAAATAATAATTATTGAGTATTTATTATTATTATTAATAATTACTATTATTATTAAAAATTAATAATAACAAATATAATATATTGCCAATTATTATTTAAAAAATAATAATATAGTATATATATATTTTTTTGTGAATTTGGTCTAAAGGTTCTTTTGAAAAATATATAACAATAATAAATTTTATTATTACTAATAGTATTATTGATATATATTTTTTATGAATGGCATGGGAATTAGGGTTTAAACCCTAGAATTAAAAAACCACTTAGTAAAACAAAACCGTGGGTGGAGAAACCACTTGTGGTTTTACTCTTTTATTTTTAATTTTTTTTGACCTTCCTTTTTTTTATGGCAATCTTCCTTCTTCTTCTCTCTTTTTTTTTACTTCTTCTTTTTTATTTTTTTCTTTTGACTTTCTTTTCTTTTTTTTACTTGGTCAAAGACCATAAATTTAGGGACCCCCTAGGATTATGATTAAAAATCCCGATATGGCCAAAGGCCTAGAACACAAACTAGCTCTGATACCAAATGAAGCAAATATTTATTCACTTCACATAATCAATATTACCAGAACACCTGGAATATTCGATAAGCCATTAATAGGACAAATATATATTGATAATTGGATAGATAAAAATATGTTTTACAAGAATTAGTGTTGGGTATTTTATACCCTAAGTGGTAAGGGGGGTGACTTTTCAAGTCACCTCTTGAGTAATTAATTAATTACCCTAATTAACCTACTTAGAATTAAATGTTAATATTTATAACATTTATATTTCTTACACCGACCATTAATCGAGTGCATCCACCATCGGCATGTGGTATATTGATAGTGGAGCCTCAAGCCACATGACAGGTGCTCGAGAGATGTTCCCTGAGCTTTCACAGTTAGATAAAGATGTGGAGGTAGTGTTGGGGGATGACATAGTTGTCAAAGCAGTTGGGCGTGGGACCATTACATTTCAGAGGGAGTCCATGAGTCCCATGTCCTTGAGGGACATGTTGTTTGTGCCTGGGATGAAGAAGAACTTGATCAATTTCCATGATCGAGGACAAAGGACTTGGGGTGACTTTCCTAGATGGACATGTGCAAGTTTTCCCCAAGAATGCATGACCATCTGCCTCTTACACCATTGGAGTCAGATGTGGGAAGCTGTACAAGCTCTTGTTTCAACCCCAACATGCTTTGACACATAGCAGGGACAATGAGCTTTGTGAGCTATGGCATAGGAGGATGTCTCATCTGCATCATCCGACTTTGAGGATGTTGAGGGACATGGTTACTGGATTGCTTGAGTTCAACACTGAGCACAGTGATGTATGAAGAGGGTGTGCTTTGGGAATGTACACGAAGACTGCTTTTTTGAGCAGTGATAGTAGGTCAGCAGGAGTGCTTGATTTGATACATTCCTATTTGTGTGGTCCTATGTCATCTGATTCTTTGAGAGGTTTTGAGTATTTTGTGACATTCATCGATGATCATTCCAGGAAGACTTGGATCTACTTCCCGAGGAGCAAGAAATCTCAGGAGGTCTTGCAGAGGTTCCAAGAGTTGAAAGCTCTTGTGGAGAACCAGAATGGGAGGAGGATTCGAGCACTCAGATTAGATAATGGGGGTGAGTATACCTCCAAGGGTTCGATGAGTATTGCAGACAGGAGGGCATTCAGACACAGTTGACAATACTAGACACTCCTGAGCAGAATGGAGTGGTAGAAAGGAAGAACTAATCCATTGTTGGAGTAGCGAAATCCATGTTACATGATCAGTCACTTCCTTTCTTTCTTTGGGCCTAGGCATGTAGTACAACTGTATACGTTCAGAAGAGGAGTCCCCATCGCGCCTTGGGGAACAAGACTCCTGAGGAGATGTTCACAAGAAAGGAGCTTGAGGTGAGTCATTTTCGCATATTTGGTTGCCCGAATTTTTCACGTCCCTTCTGAGAAGAGGACAAAGCTTGAGCCCACTGCAGAGAGAAGCATCTTTGTGGGGTATGATGAGACTTCGAAGGCCTTCCGTGTTTATCTTCCTACTCTGAGGAAGGTTGTTGTGAGGCGAGAAGTAAGACTTAAGGAGGAGTGGGCCTTCAGGAAGTCCGAAGAGTCAGTGCTGGAGGAGAAGCATGTCCCCACACCTCAGGAGACTTCACAGGTACCTTCAGTATAGAGTTCAGGTTTTCGGGGTTACTGGGCCACATGTTACAGGCACGAGATCTTGAGGTTCAGTGGTTCAGCCAGCAGGTACTTCGGGTACAGGTTTTGGTTCTCAGGTCACAGGTTCACCATACATTGCTATCGGATCATAGATTTCACTATTTATTGGTTCACCAGCTCCAGGTACACAGGTTTCTAAGCCTTCTACATCTGGGAGTTCTTCAGATGATGATAGACCTATTTGGGAGCAACCTTTAAAGAAGAGGAAGCCTAAATGGCTTTGTGAGACCTTGAAGGAAGCTAAGGATTTTGGAGTGCCCAAGGAACCAGTGAGGACTATAGTGATGCCACATAGGTTGGGTATGGCCTTAGTTGCTAGTCTTCGTGATTCAAAGCTATGTACTTTTGAGGAGGCTTCTCAGCATCATGTTTAGAGAGATACCATGATGAAGAGTACCATTCCATCATGAAGAACGATGTTTGGGAGATTGTTCCGAGACTTGAGGGGAAGGCAGTGGTGACTTTTCGATGGTTGTACAAGGTAAAACATGCTGCAGATGGCAGTGTGGAGAAATACAAAGCTTGGTTTGTGGTGCGAGAGTTTTCACAGGTAGAGGGAGTTGATTATGATGAGACCTTTGCATCGGTTGCTCGTTACACTTCTATCAGATTATTGATTTCCATTGCTGCAGAAATGGGTTGGAAGATCCATCATATGGATGTGAAGACTGCATTTCTTAATGGAATCATACAAGAGGAGGTTTATGTGGAATAGCCACAGGGATTTGAGATTCATGGGAGAGAGTCTCATGTTTGCAGGCTAAAGAAAGCCTTGTATGGGCTAAAGCAAGCTCCTCGAGCTTGTTATTCTAGGACAAGCTCTTACTTGCTGTCAATGGGTTTTCAGAAGAGTGAGGCTAATCCGAATCTCTACTTCATCATGGTTGGAGATGATTCACTCATTCTTCTGTTATATGTGGATGATTTGTTTATCACATGTTAGGAGAGACCTATTGCAGTGTGCAAAAGAGATCTTGCTTCAGATTATGAGATGGCTGACATTGGGTTGATGCATTATTTTTTGGGATTGGAGGTTTAGCAAGAGCCTGGTCATATTTTTTTGGGGCAGGGAAACTATGCAGTAGATATTCTGAGGAGATTTCGGATGGAGGACTGCAGGCCGATGTTTACACCTATGGTCACCAACTCGAAGAAGCTTCATGCTTTTGAGGGAGAGTTGGTGGATTTGACATTATATCGTCAACTCATAGGTTTGTTGATGTACCTGGTCAACTCTAGGCTAGATTTGTGTTTTGTGGTGAACACTCTCAGTCAGTTCATGGTGGAACCTAGGAGAGTGCATTGGATTGCCACGAAACATGTGTTGAGATACTTTGCAAGTACACTGGATTGTGGTTTGGATTATAGGAGATCAGATGGGGTTAGTTTGATTGGCTTCATGGATTCAGATTGGGCATGTAGTGTAGTGAACCGAAAGAGCACTTCTGGATGTTGTTTTAGTTTGGGCTCGACAATAGTGTCGTGGTTCAGTGGGAAGCAAAAGTCTGTTGCTTTGAGTTCTGTAGAGGCTGAGTACATGGCAACCAGTCAAGCTAGTTGCGAGGCATTGTGTCTTCGCAAGTTATTGGTGGATTTATTTGATCAGGAGCTGAAGCCTACGGTGATTTATTGTGACAATCAAAGTTGCATACAACTCTCTGAGAATCCTGTATTTCATAACAGGTTAAAGCATATTGAGATTAGGTACCATTTCATCTGTGATTATGTTCAGAGAGGAGCTGTGGAGTTACAGTACATTTCCACTGATGAGCAGGTTGCAGATATCTTGACGAAGTCTCTTGGAAGAGGCAAGTTCATTCATTTCAGAGATAAGTTGGGAGTGGTGAAGAACAACTTCCTCGCTAAGATGGAGTGTTGAAGTTTTATACCTTGGAAGTTGTTCCTAGTGTTACAAAAACCGGGCCGAAACCGGTAAACCGGCCGATTTGATCGGTTTCATGGCCTCACCAGGTCAAACTAGTGTCTCAAACAAAAAATGACCGGTTTTACTAGTTCCGGTTTTGACCAGTTCCATACATAATTGTACAACATTTAAAAGGGTATTTTTTAATTTAAAAAATAAAAAAATAAAAAAAGTTGGTTGAGTGGGGAAGGTTCTAGAATCTAGTGAAATATGCTTAGTATGACACACAACAAGAGCCCTTTTTGCAAATTTGTGTATACTTGTTTGGATTTACATGGTTGCACATGAATATATATATATATATATATATAATTTTTTTAAATTTTAGTATTATTTGTATTTTTGGTGGACCGGTTTTGTGATCCGGTTTTTTTCCTGGTGTCGGTACGGTTTCGGTACGGTTCCGGTTTTTAGGGTTAGCCGGTTCGACCGCTAGTTCCGTTTTTGTAACCTTGGTTGTTCTCCTTAGTGACTTTTGCCTAAGTCACTTGGAAAAAGGGGTCATGTCACATGGACTTTATATTAATGACTTGAGATGAGCATTAAATACACTTTAGTGATTCAAGTGCGCTTTAAGTAAAAATTTAAAAAGTGAGTGAATTAAAATTTAATTTTTTGAAGAGAGTTGATTTTATCACATCCACTTATCTATCCAATCTGGACCCATGGATTATATGACCTTTCACTCACCTATCTAATTTTTCCTAAATGGCAAATTTCTATGTGAAGAGGCACATTATTCATTTTGTAGAGAGAGTCGATTTTTTTTGAGAAGAAGATAAAACACAGCTTGAAGGGGTTTTTTCCAGGCATGCATTTCGAGGTGAATACATAAGAGTTTATTGGCACGATTCCCAATGCATCTGGCACAGAAATCGAGGAAGGTATTTGTGCATCAATTGCACCATACCAGTACGATTTTTTCCTGCAGAAGGGCACATAAATCGAGGAGGCTGTTTGCTGGGTAGGCATAAATTTCCAGATTTGCACATGTATGAATTTCGAGGTGTGTCCATACAACAAAGTACAGAAAGGACCGTACAACAGGCACAGAAATCGAGGAAGATTCTGCTGGTGCATACAGTGTTTAATTTCACTTTGGTACGAAATTCAAGACGTTGGGCAGAGTTTTTGTCATTAATGCTGTAACTTGAATTTATTGAAATAAAATTCCTCTCACTTTCTAACAGGTTTTCCCATTCTGGGTTTTGCCTGGGCTATTTGCCGAAAAATCCTTGTGTCTGAAATTTCATGGAGTGCACTTATTAATAATTTTCTGCCTGTAGAATGTGATGTTCATTCAGTGTTTTAAGTCTGATATTTTATATGAAATTGCAGCAGTCATTCATATGTGGGTTGGGCATTAAACTCTTTTAAATTTGAGTTGAAACCAGGTTGGGGTGAACACCAAAAATTTACATGGAATCATGAAGAAGTAGGCTCCTCTGGTCACACTTCCTCATTACAACATCTATGCCATGGATTACACAATGTTGAAATGTGTTGAATCATTGAAGAATTAGACTGTATTTATAAGGAGCAACTTAAACTATATTTATACAGGATGAATTGTTATTGCCGAGATTTATAATATTATTATATTTTTATAATTTTTATAACCGTGACGCCCCCCGTCCCACTTGAATTTCCCTAAAAGTTGTGGGTGGACTCCACATGTCCCCAACGTGCATTTCTCAGCTCCCCCGCTCCAGTGTCCCGGAAACTTGGGAGAACATTGCTCCAAAGTGATGGATGATGGCTAAGATTAAATCTTAACCCTCACTTAAGATCTATGGTCAGGACTTAAAGTAAAGTTTACTTAACTTTTCACTTTAGAAATTCTTTATTCATTAGCCAACATTAATTAACAAAAATAATCAATGTACTTTTCCTAAGTTAAACTCACGAAAGAAATAGAAGTCACTTGCTTTACTCAAGCAAGTACCTAGAGATTTAATTGGACAACTTCTGCATGCTTGACATTTAGCCTATGTAGAAGCCACTGTCCCCCAAGTCACCGGGTTCGAATTTGTGTTTGAGTTCAATGACCTTGAAGTTGGACATAAAATTCGACATTAAATTCAAGAGGTTAAAATTTAAAAATAAGAAGATATATATGAATTTTTTTAGTAAAATTCAATATGATCATTAAAGCATGATAAAAATGAAAATACAAACATTAAAATATCATTGCTAAGACACTTTAACTATAAAGTAAAAAATAATAATAAACGTGTATTAATTTTTTTTAATGATCTATTTAATAATATTTTATTTATAAAAAACACTTTATATTTTAAAAAGTTATACCAACATTGATCATTATTAATGATTAAACATATATATACCTCAATTTTGAACTTCTAGTCGAGACTTGAGGGCGTGGGCGAAGGCGAAGCAGATATTCAGATTGGTGGCACGACAGTGAGCGAATCGTGATGACAGGAAATTTTGCAGCAATTTTTGCTAAACTGCTACGGACTTTTAGTTCCAGTCGAGGGTGTAGCAGAAACTCCAGATTCTAGACTTAGACCGGTGGCATGGTGGCGAGCAAATTCGCGATGGCAGGTTCTTCAGTCGAAGTCCGAAGTAGAATAAAAAAAGCAGATGTGGGTTAGGGTTCGATTATATAACACGTTTTTTAGGTGAACTTAAATGATTCCACCAATTTTAATCACCGTAAAATTCAAATTCCTGTTCACATTAAAGTGTGCCATTAAATTCAGCGAACAAATTCGCCAGTCGATGAGGTTTGCTGAATTTCGATTTTGAAGGTTAAATATCAGCAAATGTGGTGACTTAGCCTGTGCAAAATATTTTCATGAACACTTCTTGACTCTGCTCGTTTTGCAATGGTTGGTCTTGAACATGTTGTGCCTCTTGCTGCTGGTGACCCTCTCAAGCAACTGTTGTGAACATCAGGTGGTTTCTCCGACTGTGTCACCCACAACCAAGATTTTAGTAAACAAATCCCATATGATTTAGGCGTTAATTTCGACCTGTTATGATTCTTTCATTATATTTTTTCAAATACACACCAATTCTGCTTGCAGCCTGAAGCACTAAAAGTATGGCTAAGCACCTAAATTGCAATTTTATCATGGATCAGGTATTTTTCAACTAATTATTCCACCAACAATCTACAAGAAATGAGGAATTTTTTTTGGAATTAAATTGGTTACCTAATGACAAAGCTCTCCCTCCATTGCCACATCATAGCCAAATAATCTGGTAGCACAGTTTGCATTAAATTGGATTCGATACTATCTTTTGAACAAAACCATAGAATTCTTAACCTCACCATTAAGGCAAAAATCATGAGTAAGAAATAAAGGGGTTGTGGTAGGCTCTTGTTGCATGAACGATATGATGGACACTGGAGCATATTGTTCCATCTATTTTTAACCAAATCCATATCATTATGTACTTGAGCTATCCCTCCTACTCCTTTTCCTCATAATAAGATTTGATAGCTTATTTGGCCCTATTGACTGCCTTATATAGGTAGCCATTTTGGGCTTTTCACACTTGACCAATAGAAGAATCTTTACCAAAGGTTCCATAACTGTAAAAACTGCCTCTTCTGCTGCCCTAAGTGAGTCTCTGAAAACAAGTTTGTCAGTAGCCTACCCATCGGCATCCTGTTTCTTGCTGAATGCATTAGCATACCTTTTATCAGAAATAATCAATCTCGTCAATTCCAACTAACAATTGAGTATGCGTTGGAGAGAAATGAAGTTGGCAGCACGAGTGATGGAAGGATGCACCAACTCCCTGTTTCTTGTAAATGTCATCATGATGCTAAGTACTGAGGCATGGTTACATGAATTTAGTGATTCCCTTAGCCTCACTGCTCACCTCCTTGACAAAGCAAACTTTCCCAATATCCTTCAACAACAAATCAATGCAATGCGCAACACTTGGAATTTAGAACAATATCGGATGTTTATCTATTTAATATTTTTCTGGTTGCCACATAACAAGCAGCACATTCTATTATGACCTGCACAACATGCTCCCCACCTATATGCATGATGAACTCATCCAACAGGTTACATAATAATGTGGCATTTTTAACATGTTGAGCTGCATCAACATTGTTCCCCTATGACAAGAAACTAACAAATTTAAGAGGGTCTTGCACTTCCCATCCTATGTCACATTGTTTGGGTTCGAATTTGAGTCCGGCAGCCATGAAATTTGAGTTCTAATTCGGCTTTTGGATGAGGTTCGAAATGAGGTTTGGCATTAAAAGACGTCAATTTACATTTTTTCAAATAAAAATATTTTATCAATATATTTTTTCCAATAAAAATATTTTATGACTTAATAATATAATATTACAATTATTATAATACCCAAGAAAATAACTTAAAAATAATAATAAAGTTTATGAATTATATTTACAATATACAAAATGTTTAGAAATTATATTATATAAAACTTGGAAAACACACAAATGAAGAATATGGCGGTTGAATAAAAGTTACCGTTGTTGAATAAAATTTACAAGGAATGTTATTTGGGCAATGGTCCATGGAATTGACGAAGAAGGAATACCGACCAACCTATTATTTCCTTGGTTTCTCATAGGAATAGTCGAATCCAGTGAAAGTCGATTTCTAGTGATAGCTGACTGCTAAAGGCTGAGAGATAGCTTGACAATGGGTCGAGACAGGCACAACTCGAGTGTAGACCTTAGCCTGAGACTGAGAGGAAGGGGGTTAAGACATTGTGAGGGAAGCTTGCATTCGAAATTGAAACTTCGAGTGATGAGTTGAGGTTGTAGAACAAAATTAGAAAAGGATAACACTGGCGGCTATCCTCTAGCTGAACATCATGTCTCAAAGCCCTAAAAATTCATCTGAGAATCGCCTTCAAATTTGTGTTTACTTTCACCGTCGAGTTCGATTCGGCTATAAATTTGCCTTGGCATTTGATTGGGTTTGAGGTTCGGCGTTGAGATTTGCTGAACCGAAACAAACTCTTTTTTTTTCAAGTTCGGTGATTTTCGAACTCCAAGGATAAAATTCGTTGTACCCTGTGACTTAGCTCTTATCCATCCAACCTTTGGACATTGCTGTGCAATTGGTGGGTTTTCCACGATTTTTTTCACTCCTATCTAGTCATGCAATTTTTTTCTTCATTTTGGATGCTTGCCCCCTTGACCTTATCATAAATATGGACCTTATATGCAAGGGTCAACAATAATGGTAGGATCCCATATTTCCTGGTAGAATAGATTGTTCTTAGCAATGATAAAGGGTGTGTCACTCCCCCAGATTTCACACAACTCTATCTTTGTTAGCCTATTCCTGTATTTTTAAGAACCAAAGGTAATAAAGGTTGTGTCCAGGTTAAGTTATTGGATCAAAGAATGGTGATACAGTTTCTGTAGAAAGATGAAAAAGTTGATCCCGTGTTATATCCGACCCTCTCTACTCTGCTTTAGGTGTCCTTGGTACTCCATGTGCTGCAAGTTAAAGCAACAGATACTCAAACATCTTTACCTGGGATTCTTGCAGGTTAATATTTTAAATGGCAAATCTCTTTCAACAGAACCTTGGGGTGTAATATCCCAAATACTGATATTCTGAGTTCTCTAATGTTCTATGATAGTGCTGACTTGCATACTCAATCTCGTACAAATTTGCAAAATAACTGGGCATGCAAACTCGCCATGCAAAAATGCCATAAAATATAGCTGAATCAGGGTTAGGGTTTTGCAGAGAGAAATTAACGTGTACCACTGATATTCTGGCTGATAATGACTCCAGAGATAGCTGCATGTATAAGGATCCGGATGGGTGGTCTAATAATGCTCTTTTCCTTTGGTGTTATCGCCTCGCAGTACCGTAAAAACCCTCCACACTGAAGGTGACGTTTTTGTAGGAGGAGAGGTCCGTTCGGGCTGAAACTTTTTGAGCTTGCCCGTCTGTTGATGCCAGAGAGATAGCCTAGCACATGCGGAGGTTTGGCTGCCTCTAAGTGCCCTAGCGAATTAATTGGCAGTTCTGCCGCTCACGCCCCCAACTGATCTGTTTGGCTAATAGCTGCTCCAGGTGAGCAAACTGATGGCTGATAATCACTGCATACCGTAGGATAGGCCTGCTGAGAAAGAGGAAGCTGGCATGCGGAGGAAAGACTGGGTTTTGTGGTCCCAGCGAATCCTTCTGTGTTTTCCTTGCTACTTCCGGCTGCAAAACGTGGATCTGCTAATAACCCTTCGGAATGTGCTGGATCTCCAAATATTGTAGTATATGATGGATGCAATGGATAAACCTAGATGATCTATCCCAATAAGAGACTAGGGCAGATATCTCACTGCCGAACCCTCACAAGCTGAAGACACCGTCTCCAACCCCAACTGTCGCGGCTGGATGTTGTGCTGTTGCTCGAAACTCCAAAATCAATCAACAATAACAATAGATATCTCCTTTAGTCCCATAACCCTTCTTAAATAGATCTTCATATGCTTTTAGGGTTTGCATGTCACTTTTAGGGTTTAGGATTCACTTTTGCATGCATGCAATTCTAATTTGATGTTGACTTTAACACTGACTAAACAAGGCCTGCATGCTCTGCATGCTTTAGGATATGAACTCTGATGGCTTTCTTTCTACACTGATGACTTAATAATACTGAATTGATGTACCTTTCTGCTCCTAGTGCTATCAGTCCTCAGTTATTCCCTTTTTATAAAAAATGGAACATTACAGTCCTCCCTCGCCAAAGATTGCTTGTCCTCAAGCAATGCCAACGCAACTCCACAATCAATCAAACTGAACCAACTGAATCCGGGGATGATCCCAGGTTCCCAAATTATCCTAGGAGATTTGTAGCACCCTTTGCTCAAAGCACTGCACTGCACGGTACCAGCACAAGATATCCCATGAAAGCCTCCTATAATTAGAGTAACTAACTAGGTTGTAACGAGGTACCATCACAATAGACCTCTTGAAAGCATCCTCTAGCAATCACCAAACTACCAGTCACTGTAATTCCAGGGTCCCAAATCAATATGAGAATTGCAAAGGTCAAAATGCATCCACCGCTACCCTGCATAGTATTGACACAAGGAGCATCTTGAAGACTCCCAACTAACCCCATCCGTAAACATTGTATCCATTCCTCATAAGGTCTCCCATTTGGATCCCAATGCAAATTTGTGCATCTTTCATCCCAAATATCCCAAGGCTGTTGTGGGACTATACCCCTGGCTAGGAATGGCTTCCCAAGAATTGCCCACTCAATAGGACACCACCCCTTAATCTCATCAGACCCCCAAAAAGCACCTTGTCCATAAGCACCATCACAAGGAATAATCCTACCAAGATGACATTCTGCTCTTCTGATTTCAATTAGAATGCTCATATACTGCTGCCCAGTTTCTCGATCCTGGCCAACCTGTAAAAACCATCCGCCATTATGCAAATGTGGACTCAAGCTACTGCAAGCCTTGTCTATGTACTCCTGAATAGGATTGCTTTGAAATGCAATAGTATGTTTCTTCTGCTGCCCCATCAAGGAATCCAACTGCTCTTCAATACTAGAAAGCTTGACCTTTGACTCGGTACATATAACTCGAAGAACTGTAAGCTCAACATCTCGCTGTACTATGGTGTCTCGGAGTATCTTGGTCCTCTCTTTCATCGCTAGAATGCTTTCTTTAACCCGTTCAATCTTCTTTCGGTGACTATCATCTGGAAGCTCTATCTTATGCATGTATAAATTCTCACTAACTTCCATGTGTGACTGCTCACTGTCTCGACTGTTGTGCTCATTGCCTCGCACCTCATGTATTTCGCCTGTCATAATTGTCTGGATTCCTGCTATAGGTGATGAAGAGTGTACCAACTCCAACTCATCACACAGTTTGTCCACAATCTGACTAGAGAATGTGCTTGTGTCGCTAGACTCACAGGATGGCTCTAATGCTATCTCCTCATGCACATCCTCATCATGTATTGTTAACTCCAATTGAAGCTCACCAACAACTTGTACTTCATGCTCATCTTTCTTCACTCCCCCAACTATGCCTTTAAGGAGATCCTCATCCAAATGCAAAGTAGCCAATTTAATGGCATTTGTTTCAATCATGGGGTTGAGCTGGAAGTGTGTATCCAACATCTGCACCCAATTTCGGGCTAGGCCACCCTGGGCACCCTCAAAGTAGGGATAGTCAGTTTGCCTATGGTGCGTTGTAACTCATAGTTCTGGGTGAATGGCCTATTGTAAGCTTTGGGTTTGTTCTTACTTTTAAAGTGGCAGAAGTCAGTGAAGGTCATGGCTGAATGGAAGTCATCTCCTAAAGCTCTATACTCTCTCAAATAGGCACTCATGGATTCTTCTGGTTCTACTTGTGCTAATGGCACTGCAGCCGGACTATCTAAGAATTGAGGCATGGTAGGTCGGTAAGGCTTGTTGTATATATGGGGATGGCTCTATATGTTGGTATGTAAGTGCTCCCCACTACTATTGGTGGATACCCTATCACTCTTGGGAAACAAGGGACTGTGTGGGGTGGGCCCATTTTTCTCTGTCATTTGCCTGAAGGTACTCATCATTTCTTTTTGTCTAGTAGTGAGTTCTTTCATGGATGATATGAGACTATTGAAAGTTGTTTTATCATTATCGACCATTGTTTCTTTTCCCTTTCCAAACTAATACTCTCTGCCCCCCAACTCCTCTTCTCCTCTATCACTGTTTAGTGTTTCTAAACCTCTGTCTCCGGTAAGTAATGTTGTATGGGTCTTCTGAATTCATTTACAATTTTGCATGACCATAGCTGGCAAGGAACATGCTTTGATACCACTGTAATATCCCAAATATTGATATTCTCTAATGTTCTATGATAGTGCTGACTCGCATACTCAATCTCGTACATATTTGCAAATAACTGTGCATGTAAACTCGCCATGCAAAAATGCCCTAAAATATAGTTGAATTAGGGTTAGGGTCTTGCAGAGAGAAATCAACACTTACCACTGATTTTCTGGCTGATAATGACTCCAGAGATAGCTGCATGCATAAGGATCCGAATGGGTGGTCTAATAATGCTCTTTTCCTTCGGTGTTACCCCCCCGCAGTGCCGTAAAAACCCTCCACACTGAAGGTGACGTTTTTGTAGGAGGAGAGGTCCATTCGGGCTGAAACTTTTCGAGCTTGTCCGTTTGCTAATGCCGGAGAGATGGCCTAGCACATGCAGAGGTTTGGATGCCTCTAAGTGCCCTAGCGAATTGATTAGTGGTTTTGCTGCTCACGAGCCCAACTGATCTGTTTGGCTAATAGCTGCTCTAGGTGAGCAAACTGATGGCTGATAATCACTGCATACCGTAGGATAGGCCTGTTGAGAAAGAGCAAGCTGACATGCGGATGAAAGACTGGGTTTTGTGGTTCCAGTGAATCCTTCTGTGTTTTCCCTGCTCCTTCCCACTGCAAAACGTGGATTTTCTAATAACCCTTCGTAATGTGCTGGATTTCTGAATATTGTATTATATGATGGATGCAATGGATAAACCTGGATGATCTATCCCAATAAGAGACTAGGGAAGATATCTCACTGCTGAACCCTCACTCGCTGAAGACACCATCTCCAACCCCAACTGTCGCGGCTGCATGTTGTGCTGCTGCTGGAAACTCCAAAATCAATCAACAATAACAATAGATATCTCCTTTAGTCCCATAACCCTTTTTAAATAGATCTTCATATGCTTTTAGGGTTTGCATGTCACTTTTAGGGTTTATGCTTCACTTTTGCATGCATGCAATTCTAATTTGATGTTGACTTTAACATTGACTAAACAAGGCCTGCATGCTCTGCATGCTTTAGGATATGAACTCTGATGGCCTTCTTTCTACATTCATGACTTAATAATACTGAATTGATGTACCTTTCTGCTCCTAGTGTTATCAGTCCTCAGTTATTCCCTTTTTATCAAAAACGGAACATTACATGGGGCAAGGTGCATTTGACCTTGTTACAATTCCCATCAACAAGCCCCATAAGCCCAAAACCAATGTTGCATGACTCGGACTTGGCAAAGACTCGGCTGGCATGTGACTCGTCGACTTGGAAAGTACTCGGGACAGACTTGGCAAGACTCGGCATATAGGATCACATTAATCTTCTGCAATGCAATGCTCGATTTCTATCCAAAATGATCCCAGAACATGCAACATCACCTGCATTAATAGCAGCTTCAGGATTCACTATAATTTCTTTATGATCGTTATCTATCTCTTGCAAAGTCTGATAACATTTTAGGCATTGCATGAAATTTCCCTGTACCTTCAGGCGGAGTCCAATTATAGATGGCACATGGTAACCAGAGGATCTGTGTCCTCTATGAACTTCAGCAACAAAACGTTAGGATTCTTAAATTATTGGGCATTTAATAGAGGCTGGTGTTTAACAATCCAAGCTAGAGCCAACTGATCTCCAAGCATAGCCTTGTACACTTCCAGAACTTCCTCCAAAAGGATTTTGCCTTTGAAACAGTCTCATTCGTTCCTCTCACAAAAATGAAGCCCGAATTGAGAGGCTTGTTACCCCCCTACTTGCATGGGTGTACAAGGGGATAAATATGTCCAGACTATAAAATGTGAATTCTGGGCAGTCCTGAGCTAATTATCAGCACTTCTGGGCATCTTTCTGACTTCTTATGCACCCTAGCAGCAGTTTGTAGGATTTCTGGGCATGTTGCAGCCCTAGAAGAGTGATGAATAACAGTGAAGAACCTTCAGAACAAAAACAGTTGTGACATAAGCAAGTCTGGGCATGAAATCAACCCTCAAACCACACTTCTGGGCAGTTTTTGAAGCATGGACAGCAGACAGTGTTCATCTTTGCTCAAGTAGGGGCATATTTCAGCCACTAAACAACCAATGGAACTTCTATTCTGGGCATAAGGAGCAAACAGCCTAAACCCATCAAACAACAACCTTTCTCAGGTTTAGGCACTGACTGGGCCAAGTATGTGGCGAGTCTTGGCTGATTCCAGCCGAGTAAGTGCAGAGTCTGGGCAAATCTCCCATGTTTGCCGAGTATGTGCCGAGTTGGCGAGTCTGTACATGAGTATGGGCTGGTTACTCGTTTTCGGGTCTGGCTCGCGAGTACCTGCGAGTCTTGGCCGAGTCATGCTATACAGACCAAAACACATCCATTTTTTTCGAGATGTTGGCGGAAGATAAATGCAGGCTAAAGAAAAAAATATTTTGGGTTTATAAATGCCAATAGTATCAGACAGTGAAATTGAATGAAAATCAAAGATATCAGTTTCAAAGTATTGCAGAAATCTCTTGCAATAAACCTACCAGCACAATGCATAAACCTGCGAAAAAAATAGTAAACTACCTATCCTTGTTGTTGCTGAAATTTGCAAAAAGAAAGTGCAAAGCGTACCTGACCATGCAAGAAAACTGGATGGAAATTGTTGCCGAATGCACAAAGAATTTATTTCCATGGATTAAATCACATAAACCTCTATTCCTCATACACAGAATCACATTCAATCTATGTCGTGCTGGCCTCGGGGACTAGTTTTTGGGATGGCTAGAGCACACCCGTAATTTTTCAGGGGATGGCAATTATATATATATATTGAAATTAAAAGTAGAACTAATTATAAAATTTAAATTACAAAAGGAAATATAAAGTATTGTCCAATCATCATTGTCCATTATCAAAACGAAATAGTAAAGACTCAAGATACATGCCTAAGATCTAAAACTGGAAACTTTTAATAGTTCTAGCTTCTCAGTTAACTATTAAACAGTAACTTAAAACATGAAAGTCAAAACAGTAACAAAACATTTACAAAATTGTATACATGAAAGATGAATCGTTTCGAAATTTAAATAAAAAATAATTTATATTTGTAATGACATTTGTAAATACTAAATTATATTTTTATAAAACTATAATAGCATCTACTGAGATTTTTACCCAAAAAACTAAAAAAACTAAAATGTAAGATATCAAATATTGAATACCTGTGCTCTGCAGCGTGTTGTGGCTGAGAGGGGTAAACTCATTGAGTGTGAGCCTGTGTTGAGCCATGAACTCAAACTTTGAACATGTGCTGAGTGCCAGAGATTCGAGAGGGTGCTGCGAGCTGTGCTCTTCAAGCTGAGAGGGACACATGTGGGATTGCAGGAAGGGGAGCCATAGATAGGGGAGTCGTGCATGGGACTATAGACGGGAGCCGACCTAGCAAAGTAGCGACACGCAGAGTGATGGGTAGAACCATAGTGCAGAGGATTATGAAGGTGTTAGAGTGTTGGAGTGATGGGTAAACCATAGGGTTATGTGGGTGCAGTGAGTTGGAGTGTAGGTTAGAAATGTAGGATAGAGTAGATAGAATGGGAGGGGGTTGCAGGTTAGAGGAATAAGGGGAGGTTTAGGTTAGGGTTTTAATTAAATTTTTTAAATTTTTTTTTTGTTTTAATTTTTAATTGTGTAATTTGAGGGACGTCCAGGAGTCCTCGATTGGTCGAGGGTCGTTCTTGAGAAGTCCCCAATTTTGACGGGTACGTTTAGGGTATGGCTCATAAGTCCCGAAGTCCACAACGGAGTCCCTGATGAATTGGGGACGTTTCCGAGGAGTTCCAAAGTCGCCAGAACGCGAGAACGCAGGAAACGTCGGAAATTTTGGGGCGGACGGGTCCCTGTGCAACAAAGCATTCAATAAATCAGTTTGAGGGAAAAGAGTGTAAACTTGAGCTCAATAGATAAATTTTTTTCCTGTAAGCTTAGATTTTGTAAAAACCTGCCAATAACTGCAGTGACTTGCTAGAATTTACGAGTCTGGTGAGCTTTTCCAATTTTGAGATTTTTTCACCCCATAAACTTGTTTCTGCAACTTTCTTCTGCAAACTATGTAGCACTGTTTCTTAGAACTGTTTGGATCATCTTCTTTTTCCTTGACATTTTGACTAAATATTTCCCAAAGTATAAATGTTCCAATGAACTTGTTTGATTCTCTGCAACTCTTAACACCTTTGATATTAAGTCTGATTTAGTTGGGTACATCACACCGTCCCTGAAATTTTCTGCTGGTTGAATATGATAATGTGACAATACAATGCATTTTATCTGCAAATGCTCTTAATGAGGCATTGATGGTTTACAGGCTTGATGAATGGTAAATGGCACACCCGTTCATTTATGATCAAGGTATTAGTATTACTTTTAAATAATAGAAGGTAGCAAACAATTATATTTCAAGGGGCTTTCTATAGGCAATCTTTTTTGTGATATTTATTTATGCTAAATATCTAGTGTACTTCAATAGTTTTGTAAAAAGATGTCGAGTCTTTATAATAAGTAATAATATTTTTTAACACTCACACCTTGATATCTAGATTCAAGAATACGTCCCTAATTTCTTTCATATCGATTTCACATTTTGTTATGCAATTTTAATTTTTTATTTGTCCTATGGATCAAAGTTTAAATATCCAAGTAATTACACAAGGCATAAGAAAATCTAAATTTGAATGGATAAAGTACAAAAGAGAGTGGCCTGTTATTGTCTGACTTTGCAAGTACCAATTGTGATGTCATGTTGTAAATGTAGATTGTTCATTTTCGTTGCGTGGATAAGCCAAAGGAAGACGAATTTTGTCTTGAACTGTAAGTATGTTTAATTCAGTGTACTCTAACTAGTTTTAATGTCACAAATTAAAACTATAATTATGATATCTAACTAGTTTTACTAAAATGTTGTAGATCAAAACTCTGTACATATGATGATGTTGTGGAAAGAGTTGCACAACAACTCGGACTCGACGATCCTTCGAAAATCAGACTTACTTCACACAATTGCTATTCTCAGCAACCTAAACCCCAACCTATTAAGCATCGTGGTGTGGATCACTTATCTGATATGCTAGTTCACTACAATCAGGTTTAAATGCATATAGTTTGCACTTATTTTGATTTTACTTAATACTTCAGTTCAACATTCGTGGCTTTGAGCATACTGATATCTTTATTGCGTTTCTAATATGAACTAATTTCTAGTACAGTCTTCTGATATCTTGTACTATGAAGTCTTGGACATACCGCTCCCAGAGTTGCAAGGGTTAAAATCGTTAAAAGTTGCTTTTCATCATTCAACAAAAGATGAAGTGAGTAACTGCAAACTTAATACATTACCTGAATAATAAAATCATTAGAGGCAATAACTGGCTACATAAATAATGTTTGTTTTCATGTAAATTACAGGTATCTGTTCACAGTATACGGTTACCCAAACAAAGTACTGTTGGGGATGTCATTAATGAGCTGAGGACAAAGGTACAATGACGTTCTTGATATGCAGGTCTCGCATGTGATAGAAAAAATTGTTGCATGGCTGTGCAGTTGCACCCATGTCATATAAAGGTCATATAGGGAGTCTCTAATCAACATGGCAAGTTCATTACAGTTGCGAATGGTCAATTTCATTGTGTGTTTGTGGCAACTAATTGGAGAAGTGTGAGGGGTGCATATATTTGGCTTCTTCCTTTATTTAGCACTTGCCATATTCTGGAATTTTTTTTACATATTATTATCTGGAATGTTTATGGTTTAATGAGTTATAATTGATTTTTCTTTTGTTGGGATGTGTGTTTCATGTGTGGTATTTTATTGTGTGAAAAAGGTTGAGCTATCGAACCCTACTGCAGAAATTCGATTGCTCGAGGTCTTTTATCACAAAATTTACAAGGTTAGTTTTGCATTGGTTGCATTCGAATATTGACAACAACTTGAACT
This sequence comes from Pseudotsuga menziesii, assembly GCA_001517045.1. Lineage (NCBI taxonomy): Eukaryota > Viridiplantae > Streptophyta > Pinopsida > Pinales > Pinaceae > Pseudotsuga > Pseudotsuga menziesii. The sequence continues at coordinate 783,241 of LPNX010550338.1, forward strand.
TCATCTACCATGTTTTAAGGTGTACAGTTCTATTATTTAATCTGGTTGGCAATCTTTTCATGTCACCATCTTACAGATTTTTCCACTAAATGAAAAGATTGAGAACATAAATGATCAGTATTGGACATTGCGAGCGGAGGAGGTATTCCCATGTGTTTTATAGCCAAATACTCGTGATATTCCTCTTATGCATGTAGTTGTACCTGGAGATAGGAATGCATTTCTCATATTTTTTTTTCTGTAATTTTAGAGAAAAGCTGATAACCATGATTCCATAACACAGATCCCAGAAGAGGAGAAGAATCTAGGTCCTCATGACCGCTTAATCCATGTTTACCATTTTACAAGAGATTCAACCCAGAATCAAATGGTAAACCTAATGTAGTATTGCTTGTTCTATGTGGATATCCTGTATTTCATAACTTGTGTTGAATTGGTTTATTTGATCTAATTTATATTGACATAAAACAGGTCCAAAATTTTGGAGAGCCTTTCTTTTTGGTTATTCGGGAAGGTGAAACTTTATCAGATGTTAAAGAAAGAATCCAGAAGAAGTTGCAGGTTCCTGATGAAGAATTTGCCAAAGTAAGATTTTTCTTTTATTGCAATCCGGCCAATTTTTTTGCTGTTACATTACAGTACATGTGGATTAATTTTTGTCATATATGAATTTAGAGTATTAAATATGGACTTTAACATTAGTTTTCCTGGAACAGTGGAAGTTCGCATTCCTCTCCTTGGGTCGCCCAGAGTACCTTCAGGATACAGATGTTATTTCAAGTCGCTTTCAGGTAAAGCTGTGTTCTTATAAAATATTCTTTTCAATATCATTTCTGGAAATCAGACAGGAATTTTGATTGATTGAATCTTGGGCATATTTCCTAAAGCGGAGAGATGTTTATGGAGCTTGGGAGCAATATCTTGGACTGGAGCATTCAGATAGTGCACCCAAACGGTCTCACCAAACCAATCAGGTAATATTTGCGAGGCAAATACTTTTAAATTGGAGGAGTTGAGAGTGTTTTGCAATAGATTGTTTGTAATATTTGTTCTGGTAATAGTTTCTACTTGTGAACTGTTAAATTCCTAACCCATTTTTCCTTGGCAGAATCGTCACACTTTTGAAAAGCCTGTAAAGATATACAACTGAAAGCAAAGCTAAAACTGTGATTTCTTATACTTGGAATGGGAAAGAGAGAATTGCACTCTATATAGTTGCGTCCATTTTGTTAGATGGTACTTGGAATGGTCAATGTATTGAAGATAAATTTGTGTCTCTATATTTGCTGATGCCGTGTATCTGGCTTGTCAAAAGTTAGAGAAAACAATGTCTTGTTTGGTTCCCCAATTAAAAGAACTCTGATTCAGATCAGTGTTAGGCCAGCCGATATTTATGCACAACTATATTTTCATGTCTGATCTGCAGACTGGTGGTATCTGGTTATTTCTTAGATTAGATTTCAATGTCGATTTGAAACTCTGCTCACCATGCCTTGAAACATGGCTTCAATATCGAGGATGTGGTCAGCAGCATGATTTATGGTATTGATTGCCTGCCTACAGCGAGCAACTATGTAAGCTAACTTGTGCATAGTACATTTTGGAGAAAGTTCTCCAAGCTGGTTTCATTTTGTAGGATCTTCTGAGGCCACTTCTCAATTTTGTTGTAATTTAAAGTTACAATCTGGAAATTGTTCAATCTTGTATGAGAAAGCTACAGATTGTGACATATATTGTTTCCCTTTTGAATGCATTATTGCATTATTTGTGATGGAAATTAGCTATTCTATATTCCGATTTTGTCTACCCCTTTTGGTTGCTATGCTTTAGCTGTTACTTATTTAGATTTAGGTTTAGCATTGACATCATTTTTGCTGTTCTTTTTTCAGGGAGATGCATTATGTACTTCATAACTCTAAGTGTATGCTGTACTCTGGAGTTCTCTTGACCTATCTTGGTCATTCTAATAAAATTTTGTATACAAATATTGTAGGATATTTTGATATTTTCTTTATTGTGGATATTGTTGGTTATACTTGGAAATGATGACCAGAAGATCTTCAATATTTTTTTTTCTCCACTTAAATTTATTTTCCGAAAGCAGGAACAAGGGAAATTCCAAGGATGCATATTTTTATTGAAGTGTAGATTTTTTTGTGAATATTACTAATTATTAAAAATTTCCAACCATTAAATGTTTGGCGATATTTGGCAAAAATATTTAAAATTTTCAATGATTTTATTAGTTTCTCGACAATTTTGGCAATGTTTAGAGTATTTTTTAATTTCGACTTTATTTTTTTTAATCATTTTTGTTTTATCTTGTGAAACTTGGGCATCATTTAAAAAAAAGGAAAGGAAATTTTAAAAAATGGAAATTGACGAATCTTTTTAAGGAAAGAAACATTGAAAATTAGTCCATGGCTTAAATTTAGCCCTTAAAAGTTTTCCTTGGCAGGAAGTGTACTTCAAAAATAAAACATGAAATTTATGTTCAGTCATCCGGCAGTTCTGAATATAATTTAGCACTATGTTCAGACAAATGTTATTCAAACATTCATTAAATACTAAAACGCAACAAAATGCAACATTTTATCACGTGCAGGAAAATAGCAGCGTACAAGAAAATAAATACCTAAAATTGAACTAGTTTCCTGAAAAACTCTTGGGGAGAATTTCATATAGGAAATGATTTGATCATAGAAGTGTTTGAAAAAAATAAACTTATAGTTTATGGATTTGGCTAGGCTCAAGTGCTGTAAACACTTTCTGGGAGTACAAGTTCACCAATTCAATAAGGTCCAAATCAAAACAAATTTTCCTTTCTTCACTTCTGATGAGGGTAGTTTATACTGTGCAGTAGAGACAGGCATTTAAAGCCCCTGCAGCAGTCTGCATGGTTGAGAGGAAACTCCGTTAGAAAATGCTTTTAAAGAATGTATTAACAAAACATGGAATACCTGATGTATGAGTGCTAAATCAATATGATGGATCGTGATTGATTCGATGGAGGAAGTTTATGTTCTTTGAAAGCAGATATCTCAACAATATTCCTCTCTATGATATTAAAATGGCAAGATGGACAAGATTCTTTTGGCAAATATAGGCATCCCCTTTAGAGATGTCTTGATTCGTTTTGTTTTGAGGAAGTTCATGTTATTTGAAAGCAGATATCTGAACAACAATCCTCTATCTATGATGTTAAATTGGCAAGATGGACAAGATTCTTTTGGCAAATATAGGCATCCCCTTTAGAGATATGTCAGTGTGTATGGGAACAAGTAGCAAAGGATACCAGAATTTGATAAGTCAGATTTTTCTTATCCAGTTCAAATGCCTCTTTTGGATTTGTTAGTGAACAACCACCCTCCCATGTGTAGTTCAATAGTACAGCTCCTAGGCAGTAGGCATTGGTGAGTTGTAGTTTGTGCCTGTGGATCTCAGGCTGCTGCATTGGTGAGTTGTAGTTTGTGTTAGTGGATCTCAGGTTGCTGCAGGGAGAACACAATAAATTTTGTCAAGCAAGCAGAGAGGGTACGGATCTCATCAAGATAAGTAATGGATTTATGTTTGAGGACATAGCTTGTCATCAATCAAAAGGTTGGATCGGGATATTGATGGAATGTTTTTATTATAATATCTTTGACAGATAAATTACAACTTTTTACGAAATGTACCACTAAATAACTTTAGAAGGATGTACAAAAATATGATCAAAACATTTCAATATAATCAAAGTAGTTAAAAAATGTGAAGTCTTTTTCTAGATAGTTAAATTGTTTTAAAAAATAGCTTTGACAAAATAAATGAACGGATTGGAATATCATTTTATGTGTTGATAAAGTTTTAATAAATGCATCGATTGGGGTATCATTATAGTTGTTAGGAAACTCACTGGCTGCCACCATATACCCTAGCCTTAGGATATATGCATCAACCTAGAAGTCATATATCAGAATTTTGTGACTAAATCTAGGGTTGATTTATATTAAGAACGGGGTCCCTACTCTTTCGGGTAAGCCACTTTATTGCAATGCAATCATTATCAGCCACAACATGTAACACCCCACCATTTGAGATTATTGCTTTACTATGTATTGTTTGAATTTTGTGACTAAATCTAGGGATGATATGTCTTAATAGGGGTACTTACTATTTCGAGTAGGCCACTTTAGAGCAATGCAACCATTATCAGCCAACATGTAACACCTTACGATTTGAGATTAATGCTTTACTATGTATTGTTAGGACAATCTAAAGACCATACTTTCTACCCTATGCGATGAAGCTTGACATTCGATTAAAATGAAAGAATTATAGATAATACTTTTATTACAAGTTTTTAATTATGATAAAGATCAATAACCATTCTTGATACAATTAACTTGTAATATTAATAAGATTAGAACCTAACAAAACAGTTGAAAAGGCTCTACATCAGCATTAGCAAAGGATACCAGAATTTGATAAGTCAGATTTTTCTTATCCAGTTCAAATGCCTCTTGGATTTGTTAGTGAACAACCACCCTCCCATGTGTAGTTCAATAGTACAGCTCCTAGGCAGTAGGCATTGGTGAGTTGTAGTTTGTGCCTGTGGATCTCAGGCTGCTGCATTGGTGAGTTGTAGTTTGTGTTAGTGGATCTCAGGTTGCTGCAGGGAGAACACAATAAATTTTGTCAAGCAAGCAGAGAGGGTACGGATCTCATCAAGATAAGTAATGGATTTATGTTTGAGGACATAGCTTGTCATCAATCAAAAGGTTGGATCGGGATATTGATGGAATGTTTTTATTATAATATCTTTGACAGATAAATTACAACTTTTTACTAAATGTACCACTAAATAACTTTAGAAGGATGTACAAAAATATGATCAAAACATTTCAATATAATCAAAGTAGTTAAAAAATGTGAAGTCTTTTTCTAGATAGTTAAATTGTTTTAAAAAATAGCTTTGACAAAATAAATGAACGGATTGGAATATCATTTTATGTGTTGATAAAGTTTTAATAAATGCATTGATTGGGGTATCATTATAGTTGTTAGGAAACTCACTGGCTGCCACCATATACCCTAGCCTTAGGATAGATGCATCAACCTAGAAGTCATATATAAGAATTTTGTGACTAAATCTAGGGTTGATTTATATTAAGAAGCGGGTCCGTACTCTTTCGGGTAAGCCACTTTATTGCAATGCAATCATTATCAGCCACAACATGTAACACCCCACCATTTGAGATTATTGCTTTACTATGTATTGTTTGAATTTTGTGACTAAATCTAGGGATGATATGCCTTAATAGGGGTACTTACTCTTTCGAGTAGGAACCTCAACCTCCATGTCATGCCCCTAACACAAATCTACTTGACATGTCACCGACAGTGACATTTAGTGGATGCAATTATTGATATGTGATCTCAATGGATACACTGTTAATGTATACAAGGTAGATAATTTTGTATAAATGTTTTAAATGGTTTTAACAATAAATTGAGATTCTTTTCTATTTTTTTATAACGAATGCATTATGGTTATATGTGTTTGTGCTTTGAGCATCCATTTTATAATTTTATAATTATGTTTCGATGGCATAAAGAATAATTTTGCAACAAAGACTAGAATATCAATTTAGTGTACATCGATGCAACATTAAATATATATAAATGAATAACAAATTGATGATTACCATACATCATGTCTAATTATTTAATGGTGTCTATCTATTAGCTTCCTCATTTTATCTTGCAAGTTGCTGACCTATGTCATGCCCTTCACACAGATGAACTTGACTTGTTATCAACATTGACATTTATTGTTTGTGATCCATTTTACATACAACTAGATAATATAGGTTTTGGTGGTATATGCTATGAATAAACAAAAGCCACATGACATCAATTTAGTGTACATGAGCGTAACATTGAAATATTTAGAGGATGTTATTTCTAAGAGAATTGATTTGGTATTATTGAATAATTAGTGCCAAAACCACGAGACCACAACTAAATAGAGTTGAACGCTTGTTGAAATTATTGTATGCTAGTTGTACAAAGAAAAAATAAGTGTAATACGTAATCCTAAAGTTTTTGTTCTATAAAGTTGTACTCATTTCTTGTTTATTAGTGATGCCTCTATAACAAACATTCCCACTCGGAGCTTTGAATTGATGGCATGGGTAGGTGGAATCATGGAAACTTTGTTGGTTTCACATCCTTGGTTGCTTCTTGGTAAAATTTATGTTTGGGAGATAGTGTTTGCCATAGACATTATTAATTTAAAAAAAAGAATACAACTTAATAGAACAAAAAGCATGGAATTTAGTGTTATTATAATTGAGATAAGACCTTGTTTTCTAATAATTATGTATTTATATGGTCACAATGAATTTCAAATTGTAGTAACGTACAATTATTCAAACATGACAAACATATTATAAATAATAATATTGAAAAAAGAGTTGTATACGAAATGCATGTATTGTTTTTTAAATTAGAGATTATGTGATTGTGTGAAACCTCTATTTGTAAGAATATACTTATATCAAAACATTTTAATAATGCACATTCCCTATTCATTATTTACAACATATTATATGCTAAGGGCATTGTAGTGAACTCAACATATTATAAATAATAACATTGACAAAAATGTTATATACAATATGCATGTTTTGTTCATATTAGAGGTTATGAGAAAGTGTGTGAAACACCTCTATTTATATGAATATATATATTTATATTTTAATAAGACACATTATCTATTTATTATTTACATTATATTTTATGTTAAAGAATTATGGTGAATTTTTTTTCTTTATTACATCAGTGATTAGATGTCAAGCATATTATTTTTTAAGAAGGAATATTTTTTTAATAATATTTTTTTACAATATAAGAGTTTTGAATAAAAAATGATGTGGTTGAATTGTATAGTTATAGATTGCAAAATGAAGACAATGTTGTACCCCTATGTATTCAACAAAAGAAGTTTCAAAGAAAATATATTTAAAGCATTTTGCACTAAAGTACTTGGTTATAGAATTGTAGGTGTATTGCCAAATAGTTTGTCCTAGTACAAATACAAAAAAATGAAGTATCTATGAACATGAAAATAATTTAACCTAGCAAACAATGACTATCAACATCCAAATCCACTTGTGTTGTTGAGTTGTCATGTTCAATAGATGCAACAATAAAGGACACAATGTTGGTCAAATGGGGCTCCAAATAGTTGGATAAGGTGAGAAACAACACAATCCATAGAGGTACTTGTAGGTCATAGGACAAAGTTTACCAAAGTGTCCATTCTGCTTGGTCAAGGAGATGCCATGAGTGTAGGAGGGAGATTAATATGTGCCAAATATTGCACTCTTTTAGGAACTAGAGATGCGTTTCTCAAGGCCCTCTGTAATGTCCTCGTCTGATTAGGCATTGAGGAACAAACCGCTAACCTATGTGATTCCTGTGGGTTCAAGCGGTTATTGACAGTTAGGGAATCAATTGAAGACTGATGCCATCTACAGAAAATCTAGGGCATCAATATTAGATCACCATTAGGTCAAAGAGGACCACCAGAGCCAAAGGCCACCGTCATGAATGACATATAAGCATTATTTAATGATGCATGCACCCAATTAAGTCTGCATGCGCATGCATGCAAGTCAACTGCAATTAGAAGTTAAAGTGACCTAATTAGGTCAAATTTAGGGTTTTCGCAGTTGAAAGTTATAAAAGAAAGATAAAGTGAATGGAGACTTCAATTTTGGGATTATTATTGATTTTGGAGCTCTTGAGTAGCAGCACAGCGTGCGACCACATCAGTTGGGGTTAGAGATAACGTATTCAACTAACGGGATTTCGGCAGTGAGATATCTGCCCTAGTCTCCTTCAGGATAAACCATCCAGGTTTGTCATTGTGTCTATTGTATTCATCATTATCCATTATTCCATTATAAGTCTGAAGGTTATTGCAGATTCATCCGTACAACTGGGGGCATTTAGCTGGGAAACCCTAGTCATTCACCAGGGCTCTGGATCACCATATTTCTTCCGCATGTGTCCTGCATCCTCACTGAAAGGATCACTCTACTTCATTGGGTGATTATCAACCATCATATTGTCCATCCGAGGCAGCTAGCAGCAGTTTACAGGGTTGTGGGGGTGTGAGTAGCAGATTGGTAGACCAATTCGCTAGGGAATCTGGAGAGGTCAAAACTCTTGCATGCTCCGGCCATCCTCTTCGGCATGGGCACACCTTCCTTCTGACTTATTTCCAACTAAAACTGACCATCCCTTCAGCAAAAGCGTCACACTTGTTTGATTCCTACCGGGGTATTGCAGTAGGAAACAATGTCATTTCTTCATTAGCTCAGCTCATCTTGCATGCTTATTCTCTCTAGAGCATATTCAACCGGCTTATCAGTGGTAAGTGTTCATTCTATTCTGCAAACCCTAACCCTAATTTCAACTATAAAATAGGGAAATTTTACATGGCAGTTTGCATGCCCGGCTATTTTAGTAACTTTGCATAGAAATAGAAAATATCAGTATTTGGGATATTACAGTGGTATCCGAGCTATCTTCTTGGCCAACTGTGGACTTAAGAAATGAGAAGTAGATGAATACATAAGAGGAACCTTTTGTAACCTATAGGAAAAGGAGTAAGTACACAGAGGACTTTTGAGGATAACCAACTAGAAGATATCAGCTTAGACATGGAACCAACAGGTATACACTTTGACAGGGGGAAAGGAACGAGGGAAGATGAAGACAGGATGGAGTTTCACAACTTAGTATTTGCGTTGCAAGACTTAGCCAAGGGGAAAAAAGATGTACTCAATGCAATTAACAGATTATCGGCGAAACCAGAACTAGGTAACTACAGTACCCCTCCCTCATTGGTAGATAGAGGGTCTACAAGCAGCATGGGGAAGGTTGCATATACCAATATACAGAATACACTGCACATATATAGCAGACCTTCCAATAGGCCTACTATGCTTCACTTCTTGGGAGATGCAGCAGGAGGTCGAGTCATGCAGGTAGAGCCTAGCGAACCCTTTGGGGCTTATTTGTAGGAATACAGGGACTTAGGGGATGAGTTTCATGCAGCCATGTCTTTTTCGGATTTTTGCAACATGAAGAGTAGGAATAGGCCCCGGAATTTCAACAAGGGATTCAATCACAACTAGGAGTTGCAGAAAACCTTAGGCAGGTTGACCATCCAAAATTTTGATGGGACTCGTGGAGGTTCAGCGAGGATATGGGTTCAAAAGTTGGAAACCTATTTCCAACTCAATCCCATGACAGAGACAGATGCCATTAAATTGGATACACTCCACCTGGACGGAGAGGCTCATGAGTGGTGGTACCACAGATTAGTGACATTGGGTCACAACACCATACACTCCTACGGTGAGTTCACTTAGAAGCTCATGGAGAGGTTCGATCGAAAGGATCCAGAGATACATTTCAGGGAGTTGGCTCAACTCAAACAGATAGGTAGCGCAGAGGCCTTCATCTTAGAATTCTAGAGGATAGCAGTCACGGTAACCGATGTGTCTGAGAGTAGGTTGACAATGTTATTCACTGAAGCCCTAACAGAGCCACTACGGGGATGGGTAAAAGCCTACAAACCCCCCACTATGTAGGATGCCATTAGCAGAGCCAAAGATCTCCAGGATTCAGTTCCAAAGAACAGGTTCCCTCTCAAAACCAACTTTCCTATTAGGGACAAGGATAAGAAACCTTTCCAGCAGGATGTTCCTAAGAAAACATGGTTAGACGAGGACACTAGGAAAGATTTGAGGCAAAAGAAATTATGTTTCACTTGTTAGGAACCGTGGATGCCAGGACACAGGTGTGCAGGGAAGGCAAAGGCTCACTACATCGAAGTGTATTTGGACAGTGACGGGGAGGATTATGAGCAGGAGGCCACATAAGAACTACGGGAAGCAGAGGAAGAATCACTCCAGGGTGATACACCGGAGGGAGTCGTTGCTACATTATCTAGAGTACCAAGATTCCATACTCTCAGGGTCAGAGGAGTAGTACACAACCACAGAGTGGGAGTATTGATTGATGGGGGAGCAACCCACAATTTCATTGACTCCGCTTGGGTAGCCAAGAGGGGTATTCATACCGAAAAGTTCAATGGATTTACTTTAGCGGTAGCCAGAAACTCCAGCATGGAGTGCAACTATTGGATTTCGAAATTGAATGTCACATTAGGCAACTATCAGATGACAGATTCATTTTATGTAGTAGATGTGTCAGATACTCATGTAGTATTAGGTGTTCAGTGGCTCTATTCAATAGGGAAATATAATATAGACTACTGGGCAATGGAAATGGAATTCCAGGGGCCAGATGACAAACAGGTAGTTTTGAGGGGCATGAACACTTATCCCCCAAAACCGGTCTCTTCACAGAGAATGGAGGCAGTACTCAGACAAGATGACATAGAATGGCCTGCATAATGTTTTGTCACCTTTAGGAAACCTCCAGAGAACAACACACAACACCCAGGTGATATTCAGGCCTTGTTACAGAAGCACGAAAAGGTATTTTGAGACCTTCTAGTAGGTAGACCGCCAGACCGGGGCTTTGAACACATCATTGAGCTAGAGGAGGGAACACAGGCAGTCATCACCACTCCCTATCGACATCCCAAAAGATACAAGGACGAGATCGAGAAGATCAAAGAATTGCTGGAGCTTGGATACATTTGGCCCAGTTCTAGGCCCTTGGCATCTTCAGTGGTCTTGGTAAAGAAGAAGGATGGTACACTGCGAATGTGCATCGATTATCAAGCACTCAACAAAAGACCATTAAAAATAGGTATCCCATCCCTAGGATTGATGAACTCATGGACGAACTACGGGGTTCCAAATACTTTTCCAAGATTGATCTTTGCTCTGGGTACCTTCAGATCCGAGTAAGCGACCAAGACATCTCCAAAACAACTTTTCGTTGTCACTATGAATTTTTGGTCATGCCTTTTGGACTCACTAATGCTCCAACCACTTTTCAGTCATGCATGAACCATACTTTCAGAGTTCAGCTACCTAAGTTTTTGCTAGTATTCTTTGATGACATCCTGATTTACAGCAAAACATGGGAGGAACATCTGAAACACCGAGATGAAGTATTGAGCATTCTAGAAGAACACTCGCTTTATGCGAAAATGTCAAAGTGTGAATTTGGCATGAAGGAAATGCTGTATCTCAAGCACATAATAAGTGAAAAAGGAGTACAGGTTGACATGGAGAAAATTCGAGCTATCAGAGATTGGTCCACGCCAAAAGAAGTCATAGAATTGAGAGGCTTCTTAGGCCTTTTCACTTATTACCGAAGGTATGTTAAGGGATTCTCCCAATTTTCCACACCCCTCACAAATCTCACAAAGAAGGAAGCATTCACCTGGACAGAACTAGCATAGGAAACTTTTGAGGAGATGAAAGTCATTATGAGTTGTTGCCCAGTTTTAGCATTACCGGACTTCTCACAACCATTTGTAGTGGAATGTGATGCCTTAGGGGAAGGGCTAGGAGCAGTATTGATGCAAAACCATCACCCTATTGCATTTGAGAGCCGTAAACTGAAGAACTATGAGCGCCACTACTCCATATATGACAAAGAAATGCTAGCCATCTTACATGCTCTCACGAAGTTCAGACAGTACCTGGTGGGCAGTAAGTTCAAGATCAAGACAGATCATAACAGCCTCAAGTACTTCTTGGAGCAGAAGGAACTGAATGAGCACCAACATAAATGGGTCAGCAAAGTACAGGGCTACGATTTCGAGATTGAGTATGTAAAAGGTAAGAATAATACAGTAGCTAATGCATTATCCAGGCGACCTGCCTCATTATCTCTCATGAGTATATCCACAGATTGGAGAGCTCTTCTCTTAGTAGAATACTCCAAAAATAAATTCGCTTGCGAATTATTGGATGGACAGATTCAGGATGATAGGTACAAGATTGTCGATGACATCATCTATTACAAGAACAGGATATACAGCGTCCCAGAATCAACTTTGAGAAAGAAAATCATACAGGCAGCACATGACTCTCCACTATCAGCACATCATGGTTTCTTGAAGACCTACAGGCAGATCCAAGAGATGTTCTCATGGAAGGGCCTCAAAGGAGAGGTTATGCAACACGTACGAGAATGTAGCATATGTTAGCAGAACAAGATTGAGGACATCCTTCCAGCGGGGTTGGTTTAGCCACTACCAATACCAGAACATAAGTGGGAGAGTGTATCCATGGACTTTATTACAGGATTGCCGAGGGTCCAAGGGCGAGATTGTTTATATGTCGTGGTTGATCGACTGACCAAGTTTGCACATTTATTTTTTATATCATCTGATTACTCTGCAGCTCAGGTAGTTGAGTTATTCTTCAGGGAGGTCTTCAAGTTACACGGGTTACCTAAGACCATTGTCAGTGACCGGGACAGTAGATTGACAGGTGCCTTCTGGAAGGAACTATTCAGATTAGTGGGGACCGAACTTGCTACCAGCACGATTTATCATCCCCAGAGCGATGGACAAACTGAAATTGTCAACAAGTGGATTGAAGAGTATCTAAGGAACTATGTAACGGGGTAGCAATGAACCTGGATTAAATGGCTACACTTAGGGGAGTACTGCTACAATACTACCTATCACATGTCTATTAGGATGACACCTTTTAAGGCATTATATGGCTACGAGGCCTTGGACTATGCAGATTTGGCATTTGGGGACATCAGGGCTCCTAAGGCAAAGGATTGGATACAGGACAGCGAAGATATTCTTAAAATCCTGAAAGAAAACTTACAGATAGCCTAGAATCAACAGAAGTTGTATGCGGACAGACAGAGGGTTGAGCGGAGTTTTGAGGTAGGAGATTTGGTATACTTAAGGCTCCAACCTTACAGACAATCTTCACTTAAGAATAAAGGAGCAAAAAAGTTAAAACCTTGCTTGTATGGACCCTACAGAATAATCAGGAAGGTGGGAGAGGTGGAATATGAACTAGAACTACCACAAGAAAGTAAAATTCACAATGTATTCCATGTGTCCAACCTGAAAAAGACCATTGGGAAACACATTGCTCCATCAACAAAATTACCCCCTTTAGATGATGAGGGACTATTGATACTGATTCCTGAACGGATCATACAGACTCGAGAAAGGAAACTCAAGAGCTTGTTGATTAGAGAATACTTGGTTCAATGGAAAGAACTACCTCCAGAGGATTCCACATGGGAAGGAGAACATGTATTGCAACATCCCATTTTGCAGTTGCTTGAGGACAAGCAATCTCAAGCGGCGAGGACTGTAATGTCCTTGTCTGATTAGGCATTGAGGAACAAACCACTAACCTATGAGATTCCTGTGGGTTTGAGCGGTTACTGATAGTTAGGGAATCAACTAAAGACTGATGCCATCTACAGAAAATCTAGGGCATCAATATTAGATCACCATTGAGTCAAAGAGGGCCACTGGAGCCAAAGGCCACCATCATGCATGACATCTAAGCATTATTTAATGATGCATGCACCCAATTAAGTCTCCATGCGCATGCATGTAAGTCAATTGCAAATTAGAAGTTAAAGTGACCTAATTAGGTCAAAGTTAGGGCTTTTACAGTTGAAAGTTTTAAAAGAAAGATAAATTGAATGAAGACTTCAATTTTGGGATTATTATTGATTTTGGAGCTCTTGAGTAGCAACACAGCGTGCGGCCACAACAGTTGGGGTTGGAGACGACGTCTTCAGCTAACAAGATTTCGGTAGTGAGATATCTGCCCTAGTCTCCTTCGGGATAAACCATCCAGGTTCCTCATCGTGTCTATTGCATTCAACATTATCTAGTATTCCAGTTTAAGTCCGAAGGTTATTGTAGATTCATCCGTACAACTGGGGGCATTTAGTTGGGAAACCCTAGTCATTCACTAGGACTCTGAATCACCATATTTCTTCCACATGTGGCCTTCATCCTCACTGATAGGATCACTCTATTGTATTGGGTGATTATCAGCCATTAGATTGTCTACCCGGGGCAGATAATAGCAGTTTACAGGGTAGCGGGGGCATGAGCACCAGATTGGTAGACCAATTCGCTAGAGCATCTGGAGAGGTCAAAACTCTTGCATGCTCTGGCCATCCTCTTCGGCATGGGCACACCTTCCTTCCGACTTATTTCCAGCTGAAACTGACCATCCCTTCAGCAAAAGCATCACACTTGTTTGATTCAGCCTACTGGGGTATTGCAGTAGGAAACAAGGTCATTTCTTCATCAGCTCAGCTCATCTTGCATGCTTATTCTCTCTGGAGCATATTCAACCGGCTTATTAGTGGTAAGTGTTCATTCTATCCTGCAAACCCTAACCCTAATTTCAGCTATAAAATAGGGAAATTTTGCATGGCAGTTTGCATGCCCGGCTATTTCAGTAACTTTGCATAGAAATAGAAAATATCAGTATTTAGGATATTACACCCTCTCATGTCCTTTGTAATATACCGATTTTGACCCCATTGCATTAAAATTGTACATGATATAAATATCGTTATTAAATCATGGTGAGGAGCTCAAGGCCAAGCCCCCGCCATCGATTTAGCGTTTTATGTATTGGCAATTAAAAATTGATGCATATGGTTCTCGTGCTAGCTAGGAACAATATAAATTGATACATTACGTAAATATGGAATTTAATAAAATACCCACAACTAGCTATGCAATGCAAAACAAGAGATGGGGCATGATTTTTACAAGGAATAGGGAGGGAAATTATTCAAACCCTTGAGCCAATAGTGTTAACCCAAATCTCAATTAGAGGGCCCATAAATTCTCAACTACCCATTTTGTCTTATGCACCCAATCATTTAATTCTTCCAGAAGTTGGTTGAGGCAGTAAATGCATTGGTAATGGAGAGCTATGGTAGTCAATTTCGTATTGGAGAAGCCATCAATCTGGGAAATCGTATTTTTGCTTGTGGGGCAAGAAAAACCCACAAATGTGTGCCCATTCCATTCCTCACCCATGATTTTCCTTTCCTCACGTAATTGGAGCTAGCTGAGGCGTTTTCCTTCACGATTTTCTGCATTTTCCTTCATCCTTCCATGGCTGGGAATCGATTTTTGTGTTGCACAATGGATGGGAAGAGAGATTCATGACTTGGAGGTTTATAGATGTTGTTTTTGCCCCTATAAGACTGATAAATGTTTTCTAAAATGGACTTTGCTCTCCGAGAGTTGATTCCCCATCTACCATTTCATTTTTTGGTTGCCAAAATGTTTTTTCTTCATACCCAATACTTGTGTTTTGTTGTTATGTGCATCCTTGTTTTGGTCTGAACTGTAAGTAAGACTTAGGAGTGGAAGAGGACCAGAATTGGCTTGATAAACCCAGTGAAGAGAGGAACCTCACAAGGGATCAAAAGGGGTTGACTACTTTTCTATGCACACCTGGGAGAACAATGGAATGGAATGTATGGTATGAGGGACTGTGTAGCAGTGAAGGGGATACTTCCTTGTGTTGCGTGTGTAGGTATTGCGGAGGCCAAGCTAGATAGATATTGTAGAGGTGTCCATAGCTCTGTGGTTGAGCTCACTAGCTTAGCAATTCTTCATTTCCACTGCCTTAATAGCCCGATAAACCGAATTGTGGATTGGCTTGGATGAACCTTGGTGTGTATTTGGCTATGTGTGAGCCCGCTGTTCCCTATTTCCTTGTATAAATCATGCCCAGCTCAGGGGTGGTAGTTGTGCTGAGAGATTGATGAGCACAAGTGGCCTATGGTTGGGTGGAAGGTTGCAGCGACATAGCTAGTTTCTCGGGGCAACTCAATTTCAAGATAAGTGCTCTCTTGTATTAATTCTGCCATGTATTGTTTTAAGAATTATTATGCATGTATTGAATGCTTTACTTTCGCTCTATTTTCTTTCATTATACAATGCATGTCTTTTACTTTCAATGCATTTTTGTTTATGTTCATGGGGCTAGATGCCTGTCTATAGCAGTCATCGCAACCTCTTTGATGAGAGGGGAGGGGATGTGACAGTGTGGTGTTAAAGCCACAAGTTACAACATCATGCCTAAATGGGCCAACTTGAATAATTTGCAGAGGTAAGATCACCCTCTGTTGAGCACTGGCCAATAAAGAAAGAAAGAATTTTTTTTTCTAAGTATTTTTGAATCTTCGTTTATGTCTATGTTGGGGAGTTAAGCCGAGCCTAACGATACATGTCGGCAAGATTTCTCGAGATCACCGAGACACGCCGACAAGATTCGTTGAGATCGTTGATACATGTCAACAATATTTGAT
The DNA here is from genome assembly GCA_001517045.1 of Pseudotsuga menziesii. NCBI lineage: Eukaryota > Viridiplantae > Streptophyta > Pinopsida > Pinales > Pinaceae > Pseudotsuga > Pseudotsuga menziesii. The sequence goes on from LPNX010550338.1 coordinate 799,564, forward strand.
GAGTTCGCCGATCAACGCAAAAATATGAGTTGCGTTGATACATGTCGAAAAAATTTGACGAGTTTACTGATCGACGCAAAAAGGTGAGTTGCACCGATACATGTCGGCAAAATTTGACGAGTTTGCTTATCAACGCAAAAAGGTGAGTTGCGCCGATACATGTCGAAAAGGTTTGGTGAGTTTACCAATCGGTGCAAAAAGGTGAGTTGCATCGATACATGTCGGAAAAATTTGGCGATTTTGCTGATCAACAAAAAAAAGTGAGTTGTGCCGATACATGTCAGAAAAGTTTGGTGAATTAGTGTAGGTTTTTTCCGGAAATTCCGCAGTAGTCATTTTGTATGTCAATGTTTCGATTCTGAATCAGGAACCATCATGAGGACAAGAAGCCAGGTAGATTCGATTAGCTGCAGATCCGGAGTAATAAATAAGGGTTTCAAGTTTGTTTACAAGTAATGGGCCGACTATCTCTAGGTTAAGAAAGTTGTGAAATTTTTTTAATAGGTTAGGTAAGTTATAAAATTTTAAATTTTTTAATTTTTGAAAAAGTTTTATGAAAACTTTTTGATAAAATTTTCAAATTATCTAGATGTTATCTAAGTTTTAATTAAAAGTGTTAAAATGCTTTTAAAAACATAATAGTAATTTAAATGCTTTTTTATTATAATAATTTAAAAAGTTTTTTATTATAATAATTTGAAAAGTTTTTAAATTTTTTTTTAAAAGTTTTTTAAAGTTTAAATAATTATTTAATTATTTATAATTAATTGTTAAGGTTAATTGAAAAGTGTTAGAGAAACATTAGAGTTTTGTAGGTTTTTTATCAAAAACATTTTGTCAAAAAGTTTTCATAAAACTTTTTCAAAAATTAAAAAATTTAAAATTTTATAACTTATCTAACCTACTAAAATTTTTTATAAAATTTTATAACTTACCTCTTTGATAGGTACTATGATGATACGATTCAAGAGTTCCATGAGCTGAAATTGGGACAATTGAGTATGGGGGAAAATGCAAACAAATTCTTGGAACTGCTGAGGTATGTCAGGTATATTCGAGATGATAAGGTGAAAATTCAACGTTTTCTAAGTGGGCTACCTTAGTCATATAAAGATAGGATTGAATTTGATGAACCTCGACATCTAGAAGAGGCAATAATGAAGGCCAAGTATTGCTATGATCAAAACAAAGGAAAACCTGATTTCCATAAGGCATGTTAGGACAATGTTAGGACAAGAGGAATGATAAGTTTGACCAAAGGAAGAAAGGCTTCAAACCCTCTCACCTCTGAAATCAACAAAGGCAACCATCACAAGGTGTGACTAAGCCAACTGGAATGATGGGAGATAATCCAAGAGATCCAAAGGAGCCAAGAGAACCACTTCAATGTTGGGGAGGTGGAGGAGACCATATGCTTAGGAACTGTCTGCATCAGAATGGGAATGTAAGTCAAGTTCACAACATGCAAGGAGATGAAATTGTGGGTCAAGTGGCGAGGACCATCCCTAGAATCTATGCAGCACTAGAGGACCGCCATGGAGATCATCAATCAACCGTGGTTGAAATTGAAGGTAAGATTGCTAAGCAATCTGTTTCTATTTTGATTGACCTCGGATCTACTCACAATTATATCACTCTTAAAATTGTTGAGATTTGTGCTTTTAAGAAATTAAAGCATAGAAAATCATGGTTAGTTCAACTAGCCATTGGAACCAAGAGAAAAGTTAGTGAAATTGTAGAGAAATGTCCATTAGATATGGATGGGATATTCACTTATGCAAACCTGAATATTCTGCCACTTGGTTCCTATGATAGTCTCATTGGAATGGACTGGTTAGAAGCACACAAGGTTAAACTTGACTGCTACAACAAGACATTTGAATGCATGGATGAAGGAAACCCAAGGGTTGTAGGAGACATTGCAAAGGCGATTTTTGTTAGGCAGGTTTCAACAATGCAATTGAATAAGTTCTGTAGGTAAGGTTGTCGATTGTATGCAACCCATGTTTTAAAGGCAATGAAAAATGAAACTCCCAAGTTGAAGGAATATCATGTATTGCAATAATTCATGGATGTTTTTCCTGATGAGATTCCAGGACTTTCTCCAAATAGAGACATTGATTTTACAATTGACCTTATGCCAGGAGCCGTACCAGGACACCCTACAGGATGAGCACACCAGAATTGCTAGAGCTAAAAATGCAGTTATAAGAGTTGTTGGAAAATAAATATATCAGGCCTAGTGTGTCCTCATGGGGAGCATTAGTTCTATTTGTGAAAAAGAAAGATGGGACACTCAGGTTATGTATTGACTACATGCAGTTGAACAAAGTTACTATGAAGAATAAATACCTATTACCTCGAATTGATGACCTTTTTGATCAAATGAGAGGAGCAAAGGTATTTTCAAAAATTGACTTGAGGTCTGGTTACCATCAGGTAAGAATCAAAGAGGAAGATATTCATAAGACAACCTTTAGAACAAAATATGGGTAGTATGAGTTTGTGGTGGTACCATTTGGTCTCACAAGTGCACCAACTACATTCATGTGTCTCATGAATAGTGTTTTTAGCAAGTATCTGGACAAGTTTGTTCTTGTCTTCCTAGATGACATTCTTATTTATTCTAAGAATGAAGAAGAACATGAAGAACATTTTAGAATGGAATTGCAATTGCTAAGGGAGCATAAGTTGTATGCAAAGTTGAGAAAATGTGACTTTTATAAAGATAAAATTCATTATTTGGGTCACATTATCTCAGACGAAGGAATATCTGTGGACCCTGAGAAGACTGAGGCCATTATGAATTGACCAACTCCAAGAAATGTGACAGATGTGAGACCCTTATGGGACTTGCCAGGTACTATAGGAGGTTCATTGAAGGATTCTCCAAGGTCGCACATTCAATCACTTCCTTGCAAAAGAAGGGGATAAAATTTGAATGGACACCAAGATGTGAGGAAAGCTTTCAACGGTTGAAGAATCTTCTTACGAGTGAACCAATTTTGAAAATTACAGACCCAGAAAAATACTTTGTGGTGTGTATCGATGCATGCAATCAGGGACTTGGAGGAGTTCTCATGCAAGACAATCATGTGGTATGCTATGAGTCAAGAAAGTTGAAAGAGAATGAGAAGAACTATGCTACGCATGATTAGAAGTTGCAGCCATAGTGCATGCTCTAAAGATGTGGAGGCATTACTTAATGGGAAGGAGGTTTGAGCTAAGGACAAACCATTGTGGTCTGAAATACTTGTTTGATCAACCAACTTTAAATACTAGGCAAGCTAGATGGTTGGAATTTTTGTGTGAATTTGATTTTGAAATCAAACACATAAAAGGAAAATAAAACAAGGTGGTTGATGCACTCAGCAGGAAGGTACATGGAATGCATGTGGCATCTCTTAGTACTTGCCAACCAGATTTGAGGCAACATATTATTAACCATATTGCCGAGGATGAAGTGTACATGTAGATAAAGGACAAGTTGCAGCAGCAAAACCTTGAAAGGAAGTACGGAGGATATCAATTGGAAGGAGACAAAATTCTTACTTAAAAGAATAGAATTTACATTCCAAATTTGGCAGACTTGAGGAGGATTGTTATGGATGAATTCCATCAAGCTCCATATTCTGGTCACCTAGGATATCAGAAAACAATTGCTACTGCCAGAAAGTAGTATTTTTGGTCGGGAATGATAAATGACAATGCTGAGTAGATTTCTAAGTGCATGAAATGTGAGTAGGTGAAGGTTGAACATCAACACCCAACAGGTTTGTTGCAACCTTTGCCAATCCCAGAATGGAAATGGGAAGTCATTTCCATGGATTTTATTACAGGGTTGCCAATGACTATGAGACAACATGATTCCATCATGGTTGTGGTGGACAAGTTAACAAATGCATCACATTTTATACCGGTCAAGTACACATATAAAGCTGATGCCATTGTAAATATTTTCATGAAGGAAATTTTCAGATTGCATGGATTGCCTAAGGTAATAATTTCTGACAGGGATACCAAGTTTACTTCAAATTTTTGGAAGGGTATTTTTGCATATTTGGGTACAAAGCTGAACTTTAGCACCGCCTACCATCCTCAAACCAATGGACAAACAAAGAGAGTGTAACGTTCCCAACCCTCTGACCGACGAAGAGGATGCTACCGTAATACTATCTACTCGGGAAACCAGCCCCATGAACATACACATGATAAAAATTGAAATGCTTTGAACTAAAACATGCATAGATGCATAATTATTTATCATACAACGGAAGCAAACTACGTTCCATTCAAGAATTTAGCATGTGCATCATTTTCATTAAACATCAAATACAATTGCAGAGATGAAATAGACAAGAATGCTTATCTTATGAAGAAGCTCCTCCGCAACCAGCTATGTCGCTGCAACGTTCCACCCAACCATAGGCCAGTGTGCTCCTTAATCTCTCAACAACACTGCCACCCCTGAGCTAGGCATGATTCCCCAAGGAAAAGGAAACTAGCAGGCTCACACATAGCCAAAATATATGTCAAAACTCAGTCAAGCCAAAGCTATGTTTGGGTTTATCAGACTTCCAAGGAGATGGAAAGGCTTGTTTGCTAAGCTAGTGAGCTCAACCATAGAGCCATGGACACCTACACAAGATTTGACTTGGCTTTCCCAACACGTACACACCCAACACAAGGAATCATCCCCTTCTCTACTATACAATCCCTCAGGCTATGTATTCCCTTCCAGTGCTATTCGGGATATGCAGTAAGGAATAATCAGCCCTCAAGATCTCTCAATGAGGCTCATGCACTAGGTTTATCAAGCAGTTTACCTCTTCCACACTGTAACTGGATTCATATCCAAACACAAATGCATACACAACAATTACACAATTTCTGGGTTGAAGAAAACATTTCGGCAACAAAATGAATTTCCAAGGAGGGTAAGAACAACCCCTAACAACAAATTCGATTTCCCAGGGACGTTTTGGCCATAACGTGACCAAAAACGAAATCAATGCACAATATTTACAGTGCTGGGCATGGACAAAATCATCGTGGAAGCTAAAATCAGGAATGGTAATTGGGTAAAACAACCCCAGGAGCAAAAATCAATTTTCATCTTGGCAATCAGTGGATGAATGCAACAAAAATGTTGGGGGAAGAAACCTAACCATAGATCATTAAAAAAACGAATCCACAACCCAGGAGAATGAAGAAATGACTGCCCACGTGAGGGAAAAACACACACACAGCAACCCAAAAATGAATTCCACACACAGAAAATTCCCAACCACTTGAGAGAGAGAGCCCAACGTGGATGACTGATGATGAGGAAAACGTCCAAGCGCTCCAAAATCGTGAATGAGAATTATAGCAGGTAAAATTGTGGAGGTAAGACAGATCCCAAGCTTCACTGCATGAGGAAAATGAAAAACATGGGTGTATGGCCAAATGGGCATGCATTTTGGGTGTTTTCTTGCCCCAAAAGTCAAAAACGTTTTTCCCCAAATTCGAATTTCCTGCCCATACCCTTCCCATCCCCATGCAATAACTACTTCAACCAATTTATGGCAGAATTAAATGATTGGGTGAATGAGACAAGAAAGGTAGTTGACTGTTTCATGGGTTCTCCTTTTGACATTTGACTTTTACCCATTGGCCCCAAAGGTTAAATATTCCCCCCCTCTTATTCTTAGGAAATCATGCCCCCATCTCATTATTTGTTGCATAGACATAGCTGGTTGTGGGTATTTTAATTAAAATGCATATTTACATGATGCCAAAATTATAATGTGCTGGCTAGCACAAATATACCATCGACAACGGTTTTAATCACCAGAACATAAAACGTTAAATCGATGTTGGGGCTTTTGCCTTTAGCTCCACACCATGATTAATTACAATATATACATCATATACATTTAATGCAAATGGGGTCAAAACCGGGGTGTTACAAAGAGTTAATCAGGTGCTTGAAGACATGCTTCGCCTGTATGTAATGGACAAACCATCGAAGTGGGAGGATTATTTACACTTGGTAGAGTTCACATATAATAACGGGCAACAATCATCACTGGGAATGAGTCCATATGATGCTTTATATGGAAGCAGATGTTGGAAACTAGTGACTTGGGATAATATAGTGAATAGAATTGTGCTTGGTCCAGAATTTCTTAAGGAAATGGAACAAGAGGTTGCAAAGATTAGGCAGAACTTGAAAGCAACCCAAGATAGACAAAAGAGCTATGCAGACAAGCATAGAATGCACAGGGATTTCAATGTTGGGGATCATGTTTATCTTAAAGTGAGGCCAAGGAAGAGTTCCTTGAAGCTTGGGAGTTGTGCCAAGCTATCACCTAGATATTGTGGGCCATTTGAAGTGCTTGAAAGAATAGGGCCAGTTGCATATAAACTTGCATTTCCTGCTAGCACTAGAGCTCATACTGTTTTTCATGTCTCTTTGCTTAAGAAACATGTACATGATCCCAACCATGTGATTAATTGGGATGTGATCCAGGTGGAACCCGATGGAGAGTTCCAAATAGAGCCATTGCACATCCTAGACAAGAAGGTAACAGTGCTTCGAAACCGAGCCGTTGGATAGCTAAAGGTGCAATGGAAGCACTATGGTCCCGATGAGGCTACATGGGAGTTGGAGGATTCCTTGAGAGTGGCACCTCCGTTTTTGTTCAATTTTGAAGAGCACTAAGGACAGTGCTAAATTAAGGGGGAGGGGAATGCAATATCCCGATTTTGACCCCATTGCATTAAACTTGTACATGATGTAAATATCGTTATTAAATCATGGTGTGGAGCTCAAGGCCAAGGCCCCACCATTGATTTAACGTTTTATGTATTTACAATTAAAAATCGATTCATATGGTTCTCATGCTAGCCAGACATAATATAAATTGAGACATCATGTAAATATTCAATTTAATAAAATACTCACAACTAGCTATGCAATGCAACAAGAGACGGGGGGCATGAGTTTTACAAGGAACGGGGAGGGGAATTATTCAAACCCTTGAGCCAATAGTATTAATCCAAATGTCAATGAGAGGCCCATAAACTCTCAACTACCCATTTTGTCTTATGCACCCAACCATTTAATTCTTCCAGAAGTTGGTTGATGCAGTTAATGCATTGGGAATGGAGAGGCATGGAAGTCAATTTCGTATTAGGGCAAGCCATTAATCTGGGAAATCGTATTTTTGCTTGTGGGGAAAAAAACACCCAGAAATGTGTGCCCATTCCATTCCTCACCCACGATTTTCCTTTCCTCACGCAGCTGGAGCTAGCTGGGGCATTTCCCTTCACGATTTTCTGCATTTTCCTTCATCCTTCCATGGCTGGGAATCCATTTTTGTGTTGCATAATGGATGGGAAGAGAGATTCACAATTTGGGGGTTTATAGAGGTCGTTTCTGCCCCTGTAAGACCCATAAACGTTTTTTGAAATCAAGTTTTCTCTCCTAGGGTCGATTCCTCATCTACCAATTCGTTTTTTGGTTTCCAAAACATTTTTTCTTCATACCCAACACTTGTGTTTTGCTGTTATGTACATCCCTGTTTTGGTCTGAACTGTAAGTAAGACTTAGGAGTTGAAGAGGACCAAAATTGGCTTGATAAACCTAGTGAAGAGAGGAACCTCACAAGGGATCAAAAGGGGTTGGCTACTCTTCCATGCACACCTGGGAGAACATTGGAATGGAAGGTATGGCTTGAGGGACTGTGTAGCAGTGAAGGGGATACTTACTTGTGTCAGGTGTGTAGGTATTGTGGAAGCCAAGCTAGATAGATCTTGTAGAGGTGTCCATAGCTCTGTGGTTGAGCTCACTAGCTTAGTAATTCTTCTTTTCCAGTGCCTTAGCATCCGAATAAACCCAATTGTGGATTGGCTTGCCTGAACGTTGGTGTGTATTTGGTTATGTGTGAGCTTGTTGTTCCCTATTTCCTTGTAGAAATCATGCCCAGCTCGGGGGTGGCAGTTGTGCTGAGAGATTGATGAGCACAACTGGCCTATGGTTGGGTGGAAGGTTGCAACGACAAAGCTAGATTCTCCGGGAAGCTCAATTTCAAGATAAGTGCTATTTGTATTAATTCTGCAATGTATTGTTTTACGAATTATTATGCATGTATTGAATGCTTTACTTCCGCTGCATTTTCTTGCATTATACAATGCATATGTCTTTTACTTTCAATGTATTTTTGTTTATGTTCATGGGGCTAGATTCCCGACTATAGCAGTCGTCGCGTCCTCTCCGACGAGAGGGGAGGGGACGTGCCATCCTTTCTTCATAAAACTCTGATGAGGGCCCAATACTCCTCTTTCCATTCACTCAGATTGAGAATATCCTCACAAGTGCCAATGTCACACTAATTATGAATTTAGTGTTTTCCTTTAGTTGGTGGTTAAATCCTTCTTTCCAACAATTCCATTAGAAGGTTGAATATGCGACACTGCATTTGTTTCCATGCCATTCTCACATTACATAACTCCTTTTTGCAAGGATTTATGTTCTAGAGGAGGCACCAATGAATTTGGCAATGACAGTGTTCTATGGACACATACATTTGTCTATCAAGGATGCCCCAAAATGCAATGCACATATCTGGTTGAAATGCTAATTTCTTCTCTTGCCGGTGAACAATTCATGGGGTGGTGAGAGATACCCCAAAAGCCAATCCATACCATTGGTTGAGATGCCAATTTATTCTCCCGTGGTTTATCAATTTTGCCTCTAGCGTTCATTTCCTAAACACCCAAAATGCCATTGCATCCTGCACATAGGTGTTGTCTCTGCCATCATATTGCTCATTATTTTGTTAGAGTAAGAGAATTGTGCCATGAATGGGATGATATGGTGGCTACTGTTTGATTTCCTTCCTATTATTTACATGGAGGGATGCATGTTGCTTGGAAATGTTGATATTCATTATGGGGATATGTTATGGCTCTTGGTATGTCTCCCACCTTTTTGCATAGAGTCATTTTTCCTAGGTGGACCTTGTCCTTTGCTTGCATGCCCTCTTCCATATTGAGGTTAGAGTAGCAATTGACCGTAAAGATGGAAATTGTACACCACTTTAATTTGAATGTGTTGGCTATTCTTTTGAAATGAAGTTGTGATCTTAAATGATGCGAAAAGGTGTATTTTTTAGTAGGAAAGGTAAAATTAACATTTCCCAAGTGAAATAAGTTATTTTGAAATGTTTGCAATGAACTTTGAAGAATGGGAAATACAATAAATAGGTTTTATGCTAGATATGCGAAACTATGATAGATAGATAGATTCATTCTTTATTCCATTCTCTATTACAATATAAATTATATGGTACCAAAAAAAATGGTTACAATTTGCTTTGCTTATAAATTGAACACTTAATTACACTAGATAAACAAAATATAACATGCATGCAACCACTAATGATTACCTTAAACGATTGAAAAAATAAACGAAAAACAAGATGTCCAATCCTGGATTACAATACAGAAGTGTATAAAAATAATTAAATATCCTTTGTTTGCCATGCTAAACCCTTTTTAACAACCATTTTACTATTAACAAATGCTCGTTGAACAATCTTATAGTGGCCTCTACTTGGCCATCTTGGAATGTAACTTCCTAGTGCTTAGTGTAACTTTTTCTTCGTTTCTTTGATGTTTGAGTACATAATGCATAAAAGAAGAAAGTGTTTCCTTACTTTCACTATACCATTCCCATATATTCTACACAACATTTTACCTCATTATCACATACATTTTACCTCATTATCACATGTAAGTTTCTATATAAGCTTCCAAATATGTTATGGTTTTATTATTTATTCATTTATACAAGTAAATAAATATGGAAATAAAAATTTCTCACAACACGAAGGGAAAGGAGAAAAACTATATATATATATATATATATTTGGGGTTAATGTAACGTGGTTTTTATTTAAAGTTAATGTTATTTATTAACATGAAAAATTAATGATGTTTGGTGTTAGAACAACAAGAGGAGTGTCTATTGGCTAGATATCCGGAAATACATGTCATTCCTTCCATGTGCACACAGCATTGTTTACGCAATTCATTGAGCAATATGCTCCCATTTTGGAATGAAATACTTGTCAAGATGTTCAATCATTCGATAATTCAATCTATTGATTTTTGGCAACATCGATGATGCAAGCATAATGATCTATCATATATCTTAAAAAGGAAATGAATACATTTATCATTAGAAGTGCTAAATTCAAGGAAATTCCATTTTTTTACAGTATGGGAGGCGTGGAAAGCTAAAAACTATTGCATATTTGAAGATAGGAAGCCTTCTTTTTACTTGGTGTGCACTAAGATTGCATCTATATTCTTTGACTATTTCAAAGTGCAGAAGTATGTTCGTATGAGATCAATTATATGTGTCAGTTTGATAGTGCTGTCTCCACATGTTACTTTGATGATGCAGGGAAATTTGGTTTTTGTGGTACATGTATGATTTTGAAAATGAAAAAGAGTCATTGTATCAACCACAAAATGGGGGTGAGACAAGGGACTAATTCTAAAGCTGAACTTCTTGCCTTATAGGGGCTTTTCTAGTTTGCTAGAAAAAGTGGGATATTTAATATTCATATTGTTGGGGACTTGAAAGTGGTGATAGATTGGGAAAATGGAGCTTCAGATTTACAAGTGCTTAATCTAGAACAATGTGTTCACACAATTTTCTGGTTTGCTAGAAAAAGTGGGATATTTAATATTCATATTGTTGGGGACTCGAAAGTGGTGATAGATTGGGAAAATGGAGCTTCAGATTTACAAGTGCTTAATTTGGAACATTGTGTTCACAAAAGCAGGGATAAGATTAACAACTTCTCTCATATCACATTCTCCCATGTTTATAGGGAATTAAATTTTGATGCTAATAGTCTCTTAAAGCTTGCTGTTGGTAATAAGGATAGTCTCATACATTTTGAGGAATATATGGATGACTATATGATAGATGAGGGTGTTGTATCAATCTACTAAATGATCTTCTCTCCGTGATTTTTGCTTTAATTTGTATTTGTATTAGAAGAGTATAGGTTGTTACAGATACAGTTTTGTGAGTTAGCTTTCGACACAGTAGGTATTTTAGTTGTTGATGTATTGATTTACAGAAAGCATGTGACTTTTGATTGAAGGACTGTCATATCCCGATTTTCTTTGTTCCTTGAGAAGGACTATGTAACTTCGATTCCTAGTTTTAAATAACAAGTTACTTTTTTTTCGTACTATTTTTTTTAATCGTTAGAAGAATTTCAAATAATGGGTGACCCACTTCGCTATGTCTTTAGTTTCATTTTAAAGGAACTCGTAATTTTCTAATGCACACAATTCATCTCAGTCATGTTAAGTTTAGTGCTACTAAATCATAATATGGAATCAAAACGCACTTGCCTAAAAGGCGAGAAATGAGAGGCAACAGACATTAAGAATGGGGAAAATTTATAGTAAATAAAAGCGAATGAACAAAAAACGACCTCTTATACAAATATTCCATTTGTCTTTGGCTAAATTGCATATGTTTGCCAAAGCCAAAAGCATATGATGTTGTAAACATGACTCAACATTGAAACACAAACAACAACATTAGCATGCTTCTTAAGCAACAATAAGAATATTTTTTTGGAATGCCAACTTATTTTTGTAGTGCTCCGCTTTTACTTTGGACCTTAACTATTATACTATGTCATTAATTGAGGGCATTTGATTATGAATGACCTGGTTATGTGTGGAAATGCCTTGGTGTTGGAACTTGAGAATTAATGCATTTATGCATAAATTGAATATTTGAGCTTATTGCTTATGAATAAGAGGAATTACAATAAATAGATGTTATGTGCCGTGAAATTGATGAAATAATGATTAATAAGTGTAATTGTGTTTTATGCATTATGTACCATGTGGTTTGATGGGTTGGAAAGTGTGACATGGAAATATATGTACCTTGAAGCAAGGTTGCGTTGATACTACGCAGACTCCAGATGAGAGTAAGGTACAAGATCACGATTTCCAATCGTTCCATATTAAGGTAATGGGGAAGATATACCAACAAGATTGGTGATTTATTCCATGTGACGAGTTGAATAACGAGAGAGGATTTTGTCCGTGAAGTGCATGCTACTGTGAGGGTAGGCTACAAACTTGGTCACTCACGAGGATCCAATGGGGGGTGCACAATAAGGAGACAATCTTATTCCCCAAGAACCAGGAGTCTCTCGGCAGGATTGAGTTAACAAGTCTCAACCGTTGTATCAATCCCCATCACTTGAAAATGGATATTTGAAGAGCATGAAGGAAGTCATCACACCCTTGATATGCTCATCATGATGCAATACCTTGATAAAAATAAAAAAGCTATAGGGTAAAAATGTTTATTTTAAAAAGAAATGAAAAAGGATTTTTGACAAAATAAGAAAACGTAAGTTATAAATAGAATTTATAAAAAAAGATAGAGTTATTAAATTAATAATTAATAAACTCAAAAAAGACACACAAAGATAGGAGACATGGATAAATAAAGAAACATCTAACATAGAAGATAGGAAAGTAGGTGATAACATAGAATATAGGAAAGTAGGTGAGATAAATCTTTAATAAATAAATGGAAAATAAAAATTATTTGTGCCAAGTGACACATGGTTGAGTGAATATTAAAAACAAAAGGTAATTAAATAACTCCAAAATATGCATGTATGACACAAGGTTTTCAAAGATATAAAGAGAGGAGAGGATGAAACTCACACACCTCTTTCCCTAAGATGGGATGACATAGATGATGTTGATTTATTTTTGGTGGCTGCTGAGGGTTTGGCTCGTTAGTGTGCAAACGAAGTTGAGAACTCCTTAGTGCAACCTAGTGACATTCTTCCCATTCAACCCCATTGTGGCTTGAGGGTCCCTGGGGAAGAAAAGTACCTTTTAGGAGTTGGTAGAGTGGTATCTGGACGTGCAATGATTGGGAATAGCAGAGTGGATTCACAAGGAAACTACGACACTCAAAACGAATCGACATTGCAAGATCAAGGTGAGTTGATGTTGTGAATTTTTATCTGAATATTTCTAAATTATTATTGATGTCCATGTTGAAAAAATTGCAAATTTCTTTAAATGCCTTTGCGATTTTTATAATTCATGCATTTACGCAATGAGGATCCCTACATATGGTATCATAGCTATGTGAAAAGGCTTAGGCCTAAGGGCTCATCATTTACTTGTGATCGTTTGCTTGGCATCATAGTTAATTGCAATTGGTTTGCTGGATACTGTAGGGATATATATGCAATGAGACTTGGCATGGTCATAGTGTCATAAGTACCTGCAATTTTCAATAAAAAATATAATAAACAAAAATTTCCATTCTGATGCTATTTTAATGGCTAATGGCTATTCCTTGACAATTTGTTATCTTATGCATGAATCTTTCACACGAGTCCCGACATGAATATGTATGAGCATTTTTAATCCCCATCTTCCGCTGTAGATCTAATACCTCTCGGAATTACTCGTTGTATGAGTTTGATATAGGGCTTTGACATACAATCTACCTTCCAAGGACTGATGCTTAGCGTATTAAACAGATACACTAGAAACTGGACATCAAACCTTTCAATAACGATGAAATATCATAAAAACGCGCTTAAGCCTTCAAAAAAATCATGTTATAATAGGTTATAACAATATTCAGGACTGTTTTATGCAACACATAGTGCATTCGGTACAATTTGTAAACCACATGCTATTCGGGCGTTCTCCATACCTCGACTTTCGGGCTTCAATACAGGTTTCAAATCTCCCGATTTGAGTGAAAAAAACGCCACCTCGAGATATACTGTTCATTCAAATCTTCAAACGAAAGCTCGCCTTTGATTTTCCCACTCGTCCCCCTGCTGTCTGAGCTTTGCATTTCCTACAATTCTTAAGGAAATCAATTGCTTCGAGCAACAAAATGAATTCTACTGAATGAATTGCCTCTCTCCAACTGTGAAAATACAGTTTATAAGCAATTCAAGCTATCCTACTGTTGATTTATAAAACCTGAACAACTTACAGACATTTCATTCCTCCTGTTAACAAAACTATAAAATTCTATTTAAAGGCTTATTCAATTACAAATTCAACAAGATATTCACATAAAAATCACTTTATTTATTCACAAAAAAAACTCCAGCACTTGAATCACACATAGATCGATTTACAGATAAAAAGGTGCCACCGTCTTTTGGTCTCTGTCTGCTCTAGGAACAAACTAATTCCGAGCCTCCTCTTTCGATCTCCCTGGCAAACTCGTCAGTTCTCAAAGTGTTCAAGTTCATTCGACACTCCAAACTCTCTTTTATTTTTATTTTTATAATGCACTACTGAAGTTTTTAAATGCAAAGCAAGTCTACTACAAACCCAAAAGAATAGGGTCGTGATTCTAACAAACTCTTACTCAAGTGCTTAATTCCTAAATCTACTGCTGAAAGAGCTCAACTATTTCTATCCTTATCTATTACGTTTGGAAGGTTCCAAGACCCCCTTTTATTTACTTCAACTTCTATTCTATTCAAACCAAACCTCTAATTAATTAAAAACATAAATACTGCAAAAGAGAACCCATTCTCTTCTAGTGAAAGTTAAAACTTTCAATTGAACTTATGAAGTCATGAGAACTTCCTCACTTAGATTATGCTCTGCATCAGACTCCCCACTTTAAAATTCTTCATGGGCTCCTGTCCATGTATCATTCTGTTGTTTTTCTGTAGCATTTCAGCAGACATCCAAGGCCTTTTTCTGAGCAACTTCCTCTTCTTGAACAGTCCTTCCAGTCAATCTTTCCAGCAATACTTCACTGTCTTCAACAGGATCTGCCAGTTCCCTTCTTGATCGGATACCTTTGTTAGCTGATATACATGTCCTGATTTAACATAACATATCCGTTCATCATCCTCTTTCTTTTGACCTGCAAACATTTCATTAGAAGAACCAACTTCTTCTACAGTTGAACAGATAATATTCCCTGTTACAAAAACAAACATCAAACACAAGATCATTGAAATCATTAATAACCAAGAATTCATTGGATGAATTTTCTGGTTATACTCCTCCTTTCTTACTTCTGTTTAAGATTTCCCATCACATCACTTGCCTTTGCAATTTCTTCAAGCATACTCCCTTTACCTTCCTTCATGACTACATTTTGTTGTAATTCCCCCATCATTGGATAACCTGCATTTGAATTTAACTCTGTTGATCTTTTCCCTCCATCAACCAGTCATTGCACATTTCATTAGTCATCATAATCTCAAAATATTTTAACAACCTTGCTAGAGAAATTACATTTACCTCTGATCTTGCCAATCTTGATTCCCTCAATAATTCTTCATCATTCAACATCAACAATTGATTATTGACACTAACTTCCTCTTTCTTACCTCTTAATGGTAAAAGACTATGCCTTTTTCCATTGGTTTCAGAAGAATAACTATTTTTTTTCCATCATGAACTGCATTCCTATCATACTGCCAAGGTCTACCTAACAAAACATGACAAGCATCCATATGAATAACATCACACATTACCTTTTCCTGATAATTCCCAATCTGGAATTCAACTTGACATTGCTCATCAACCAGCAATTGATGTCCCTTTTGCAGCCATGAAACCTTTAATGGATTTGGATGTACTATCCTCTCCAAATTCAGCTTATCCACCACCTCTGTAGATACCAAGTTATCAGTACTTCCACTATCAATAATCAATTCGCAGCACTTACCTCTTGCTTTACAAGATGTCTCGAACAAACTCCTGCTTTGGACTGACTCACCAACATCCTCATCTGCCTTCAATAACACTTTCCTCATTATCAAGGCTTCTCCTTCTTCTGGGAAATTCTCAACCACCTCTGCTGCCTTTGGAGAATCAACTTCAGCCTGTACCACTTGTGCTCCTTTCTGTCTCACAACATTTTCTGGACAATCCCGATGACATATGACCCAATTGACCACATGTATAACACCTCACCTGTCGCCTCTGCCTCTTCCTCTTCCTCTTGAATCAAATCTTCCTCCTCTGTTATCATTGAGTTTATCTGGTTGTGCTTGCTGACTTGAACTGCTAGCTTCCCCCTTTTACTGTTGTTCCATTCCTCCGGAGCCTTTTACCCTTGTTCTCTGACTCTGCTTTCTCATCAACTTGTCTTTAGCTTTCAATGCAACGTGATAAGCTTCTTCCACAGATCTCAATGACATTAAACTCAATTCATCCTGAATATCAAATCTTAGGTTATTTACATACCCGAGAACTATCTCAGGTGTATCCTCTATATGAACTGATCTAATATTCACCTTATAAAATTCCTCTTTAAATTACCTAACAGTCATCATCTTTTGCTTAAGATTCTGCATTTTCCTAAACAAAATTAACTAATAGTCTTTTGGAAGGAATTTACCTTTCAACTTAGCAGTCATCCTGCTCCAGTTATTGATCTTGGATTTGTTCTTTAAGACCCTTTCCTCTTGCACTCCATCCCACCATAGAGATGCATGCCCTATCAACTTTGTGACAACAAATCTCACTTGCCTGTCCTCTTTCACCTCAGCATAATCAAAATGCTTGTTCAAGGCATTGATCCACTCTATCGGCTCATCTGGATCCAAACTTCGACTGTATATGGGTACCTTTGCCTTTGAACTTGAACCTGCACCAAAGATTGACTTCAACAACCTTACCTATGGGGTTTCTGCAATTGTCTTCTCTCCCTCCTCATATGGTATTTCCTCCTCACTAGTATCCCCTGTGTGCTGACGATGTCTAGAAGCTTCTAAGGCTTCAAGCCTTGCTCACAAAGTCCCTATCTCCTCTCTCAACTCTGCATTAGCAACAGGTATTCCTCTCCTTCCACGACCTCGTCTACTCTGACATCCATTTCCTGTTACAACAATTCACCTCTGGATACAACCTTCTTGTCAGTAGCAACCCGTTCTGTTTCTGTTAGCATTTTAGGAGTAAAAACAATTCTACCTTCCATGCAAGAAGAGAAAACTCATAATCTAACAGAGTTAACCAATTTCAGAAACAACCTACTCTGATACCAAAATGATGTAGGGATTTGACCTACTATCTACCTTCCAAGGACTAATGCTTAGTGTATTAAACACATACACTAGAAACTGGACATAAAACCTTTCAATAACGCATGAAATATCATAAAAAACGCGCTTAAACCTTCAAAAATCATGTTATAAGTTTTATAACAGGTTATAACAATATTCAGGATTGTTTTATGCAACACATAGTGCACTCGGGACAGTCTGTAAACCACAAGCTATTTAGGTGTTCTCCATACCCCGACTTTCAGGCTTCAATACAGGTTTCAAATCTCCCAATTTGAGAAAAAAAACGCCGCCTGAAGATCCACCGTTCATTCAAATCTTCAAACGAACGCTCGCCTTTGATTTTCCCAAGAGCACATAGATCTAGATACTTTTGATTTTTTATTATATCAAATCATATAGGACAAATGTTACTAATAGTAAAGCAAATCATATCGGTAACACAATCATCAGCACCAAATGTTCTACCAATCATAATAATAGTAATATCCACTTAATACCAATCCAATAATAATCTTCAATATTTGTAAATATTTGAATGAACTTGAATACCCTCAAATATCTTCATTGCACTTGGATGTGCAATTTTAATAACAGATATGTTAAGCTAAATATATGCTAATTAATTGATATTAAATTATCAATTGGTAATCATAAACTTCAGCACATGAAATGCAACATTTGCTCCTATTCTAACCTAAGCTAATGTAGGTAAGCACACTTCAAAATGCAATAAACACAAATGAAACACCACAATCTTAGCTTTCTCATTGGACCACAAGAGCACATCTCTTGAGTTAGATTCCAACATATTCTTGTAATGATTGAGTAAGCTACATGAAAACTAAAGCAAAGCAAGTAAATGTAAATGCAATCAAAACATTATAAATGCAAACTAGATTAAAAATGCAATCAAGAAAAACTAAACTGAAATTCGCAACTAAATACTCCTACACTCAAAATCCACCCTTCAAAAGCATGCACCAAACACAAGCATCTTAACACATTGTGTAAATACAGTAACACATAATTCTAACCACAAATAATTAAAAGCATTAAGTATTCTTCAAATTTTTCCTTTTCTATATCACCAAGTATATCTAAAAAGATATTTAATAAGATCCCATGCTTTAGAATTCTAACTTCAATGTGACTATAATCACTTTAATGATTTTAGAAATATGTTATATTCCCATCTTATATGAATCTAACATATATGTATGAACAAGAACACATAAAACTAACATATAACATTAATTAATATAAGATTAAACCCTCATTAAAAAGAATTATGAAACACATATCAAACTTAAAGAACTAATTACGTGGCTATGGTAAACCAAAGTAATGTGATGACATGGCGTTCACACAAAACAAAGGAGAGTTAATACATTTGAAAAAAACGCGTGATTGAATTTTAATATAAATGGACACAAAGGACACTCTGGAAAATGAAACTTATGTTAACTAAGGAGCTTTTACCAACATTTACAAAAAAAACAAATTGGGTGAATTTGGGGAGCCATCAAATGATGCCATCGATGATTTGAGGGATGGATTTTGATTCAAACGAGTATATAAAATGTAAAAATCATTCATAACTCAACACGCTCCTCCAAGATTAAATTTAAAATGCGAAGCTACATGTATATGAAATATTTTAAACACATGCACTCATGAAAATCAAATGACTATGATCCTGTGTAAAAACAAACTAATCAAATTTAAACGAAAATGCACACAATGTTGATGAAATACTAATATAAACTAGATAGTTTGAAGATCTACACACACTTTAATAAACAAGTTAATGGAGATTCAAACCGAAATATGAACAAATGAAAATATAAACCAAACATGAAATACACTAGCTACTATGAAATAAATATAAGTGAAAGAAAAAAATTTACGATCCAAGAAGTGGGCCCTTGTCTACTCGAAAACAAGCTTACCTGAACACTATATATAGTGAAGGTGAACTCAATTTAAAGAAACTCAGAGCTTCATTAACTCAAAATGGAAGTAATGTTCACATCTAAGTCACCTGACATGGGGACACGGGACACAAAGGACATAGGGATTTGAGTGTACGATACAGACATGGTGACCACGGGAATCAGGACACATAGGACACGTTATATATATATATATTTAAAAAAAATTATATATATTAAAATTTAAAAATATAGACATATAGCTCCATTTTTTTTACAAATATTCAATATAAATCAGAATCAAGCCTTCAAATCTTCTTCACCAACAAAAAAAACTACTCTTCGAGCTCTCCCAACATTTGCAAATGACAAAATATAAGTGAAAATTAGTTTTTAAAGAGGGCCCGACCATTTTTTTTTCGATTCGAGTGTCCTGTTTTTGGGACACGTAGTGACAGTCACATGACATGAGTGTCCAAACATGGGACACGCTTCCGAGAGGTGTCAAAAACTCTCTGCCAATGTGTCCGTGTCCGACACACGGACACGGGACACATAGCCCAAAACTAGCGTGTCCAGTTTCTTAGGTTCACATCAAGACATATCAAGAGTGTAACAATTTTAATATTGCTTTATTAAACTAAGATCAGAACTTTCACATAAAACATCACTTGACTTGCCCCATGCCTACTATATTGAGGCATTATTATACATAAAATCCATTGGAGAAGGATAATATCCAATGCTCAAATCCTTGGGTCACTTAAATGAATTGCCAAGTTTAAAAAACCAACCAAAACACAAATTCTAGAAAAATCAATTTCAAAGAACTGAGGATATCTACCAATCTAAAGAGAGTTTTGGAAAACCATATGTGGTTCTTCTAAATGAGACCATTCTACAAGTAGGGTTTGTGCAGATTTTCCAAAGTCCTCATCATTTTCTCGAAAATCAATCTCGAAGTTTGCTTCCTGTGAAATGACAGAATTTCACTAAAATATTTAACCATGAGCTGTGTTTTTCTTGTGTGGCTTGGGTGAGTTCTAGGACATGTAGAACCATGTTTAGACCTTAATGCACAAAATCCATGTTTTCAAATATACCATAACATCCTACACATACTTCAATCATTGAGCTCCTTGTTGACAGGTACGTGAACAAGTGTTGGAATCGGTGTTGGAAAGTAGGAAGAACAAATTTGCAAGGGAAAACACACTAGAAGCTTGCCATTAATCAAAGAATTGAATCGAAATCAATTTCCTATTGTCAAAATACTGAAAATAATTAAAATTTACATAGGATTTATCTTGAATCCTTGATGCTTTGATGAGAACATTGATAACTTGGATTTGGAACAAAAAAAAGAGTAACTTGATATAAAAGCCATATAACAAAATTGGTTTTAAGTACGTAAGTGGATTCTTAAAATACTGAAAAGATGGAAAAAATGGGGGTCATTATCTCCCCCAAACCCAAATCCTTGCATGTCCTCATGCAAGAAGCAAAAATTGCAGACAAAACAAGTGACTTAATCAACCAAGTGTACTCACAAGAACATGCAACCAATTTGGCGATGTCGTCTTTCCATAAAAAAACCAAGGCTAAAACTCATGGTCAACTCATCAATGTGATAATATGAGAATCAGAATCAATGTGATGATAACAACAATATAACCATTACATGATATCGATTGCATACATAAAATAATTAAGTACCATCCCTAATTTGTTTTTTTAAATGATGGACTTCAGAAGTAGGGTGTTATCCCTAAGGTCTGCACTAGACTACTACATGGCAAAGTTAGTGCACTTAGGAAGATAAATTAAATACATTTTGTTTGTTTTAGGTGGTTGGTTAAAGATTGGGCCAAAGAAGGTTTGTACAATAGCGTGGAAACAACACAAAACACAGAAAGGTTATGAAAAAATAAATCAGAGTTATGATCTGAGTGTATCAGATATTATAACAATATCACTAAGGATACATACATCAAAGAGATAAGATATAACTTTCATGCAACTATATTTCATTCCACGTATAATAATGTTATACAAAGAAGTTGAAAAGAAACAGATTATAAATCACAAACAATGCGCATAGATAGTGTATATACCATTAGTTCTATAGTTTTAAAATACACAACACATACAATTTTGTAATCTCTTTAATAATCAGTCATGAATAGATAAGTAGGAAAAAAGTTCATGATTAATTTCACAATCTAGAGTTTATAGAAAAAAGTGTATTGTATTCTTACAAAAATGACATGACCGTCCTTTAGCCACCAAAACCGAACCCCGAGCTTCACATCAACTTTACAATATATAGATTTGCATCGCAATAGACTTGACACTTTCCTTGGGATTCGATAACTACTCACTTTAATAAAAATAGTCTTTAGAATCAAAGGATGATCTGACTTAACCAAAATAATTTCAAGATCCTATTTTAAAGGGAACACCCCATCAAAATATAAATCTAGTTTTAGAGTCTTATCTCATAATTGACTTACTAATTCAAAACATCTAGAATAATTTGTTCAAACTTTCTATAAGTTCAGTAAATCTAAAGTCCAATTGATGACAACCTTTTTGCAATACCGCCTCATGTCAGTGCAAATACCAAACAATTGAAATAACTACTTGAATATCTAGTCTTCATCTTCATCTGATTTCCAATGGTCGATTTTGATTTTGCATAGTGTCCTAAAGAATATGTGTGCCTAGATCAGTTAAGATTCCCAATTTCTCAATGCTTTCCACGGTCTTCTTTCTTTGCTTCTTGCACTCTTCTTTCCAATATCTCTTTTTTTCTGAGTAATTTTTCATTGATTTTTTTAAAAACTTTTTGGCAAACTTGCACGCCTTTGTGAACCTGATCATCAATGTAGATCTTTTGTTACCAACTTTGTTAGTTTTGTCTTGTAATAGTTGGTTTTCTTCCCTTAAACCATTGATGAAATCCGTATACTTGTTCATTTTTCTCTTTAATTTCAGATTGATTTCCTCTATTTTGTCTTCAAGTTCCGGGGAGGAAAAATATTCCAAAGTTGGAGGTGGTGCAATTGAATATAATTCGTTAAATTTAACATCAGACATAACATGCAAATCTGGCTTCTTACCTGTATTATGATCTATAATAGAATTTTCTTCCATTTCTTCAAAAACAACGGGATTAACAGGTTCTGATTCAGGGGAGCATGAAAGAGCAAGAAATGAAAAACTAGTTAAGGGAAGTATTCTTATCTTCAGTATTCTTAGGGACAAAGGCTCAATCAATTATCTTCAGTATTCTTAGGGACAAAGGCTCAATTGTGACTGAGAGTAATTGTAGTATTAGGTTTAGATATTTTTATAATTCTCTGTAATGAACATATATATATCGGCCTTCAGGAACAAATATACTTCTTCTTCGGTTAATATTAATAGACATAGACAAGTTATTATATAAGTTTTGATACATTTTTACATGGAAATGAATAGTGAATCAACTTTCTATTGAACGGTGTGTTTTCCATCTGTGAGTACTTAGTTTTAATTCGCTACTATGTCTCTGTGAGGAAGGGCCCCTCATCAGGATCATGCGAGTCTTCATTTAATTAGAGTACTTAGTAAAATAGATGTTCATGAGAACTGAGATTTGATTTCATTGCAATTTCTGGTTATGATTCCTGTAGAATAGGTTAGCAATTCTTGTAGTACTATTTATTCATTTAAGTAGCTTTCTATTAGATTAGTTTCCTGCGCATTCATTTTTATTGGGATTAGATTTGCTCACTTTCATAGATCCACTTCATATAATCTAGAATTAGTTGCTTCCATAGAATCTCATTGCTTTAATAGACAATTTTCTTTTGCATTTCAAAATAGTGTTTCGATTTCAAGATTAGTTTGTTTGATTATTTATTTCATGAAAGAGTTAATTTCGTTATTGTTTTTTCAAACAAGTTTAAATTGATAAAATTTTATTAAATCCATAAAATAGAATTAGAACATGTAGTTTCCACTTAGAGTAATTTTTCCTTTCTTATTTAGATATGCATTAGCACTTCATTTCCAATAACCACCTTAATCCTTTAGTAAATTAGATCCTTTTGAATTTTCACATACAATGCCATCACCTCCGAAGTTTGTACGATCCCGGATTGAAGAATAAAGTATGAATCTTGTTTTGAAAGTCATAAATTGGCTATCATACAAGAGACTCGTCACTTTCCCATGGAATTTCATCAAATTCTAAGCTAATCTTCTCATGTTATGGCCAAAATAAGATTTTACACACAAAAAAATTTCTATTAACATGGCATGACACATGGTTCTTGATGTGGTGCTACTCTCCACATGTCCTCTAACACTCCCATGTCACCTTCCATATCATTGTGTGCCCCACTTATATATATATATCCATGAATATGTGTAACACTTTTGGCCAAAAATGACAGTGAATTTTTTTATACTAATTTATTAAATTGAACCCCTCAAAACTCATATTTTCCACGTGAATTATGAGATGCAACAAAAAAAAATTGTAGGGAATTATGTTGTCTTTCCATGCATATTTTTTTTGAAAATTTAATAATATTATTTAATACGTCAAAATTGCATTTAACGAGACTTGTCCTTGTAAATTTTAGGAAAAGTTAACAAGTGGCTCGTGTGCACGTAAAATAATTTATGCACTGTTATTGATATATAATAAAATACACTTTTTTATTCTATTGCATTCTTCAGTGTTATTGTCAAATGTTACATTGGCAATTGAATGTATGTATGATTAAATATTACAATAAATGCTTTCATCTATATATAAGAAATTAATCAAAAAATGAAATAATTAAAATTGAAATGAATAGTGCTGTAAAAATATTTCAATTTTAGATAAATAATGGAATTAAAACAATAAAACACACACACACACACACAATAATAATAATCTATTTTTAAGGTCACCGCCAAGCAAGACACCAATTTGGTGTATGAGACCCACTTGTTTGTGGGAAAAGGGACCCCCCTCTGTGCAGTGATTTAATTGCTAAATTCTACAGAGGTGTACATACACTACCCCCCTCTGTATTTGAACCTATGGCCTCCTAAGAGGAAACACATGCTCTTAACCATTAGGATCACAATTGAATGCACTGATGCACTCATATCAATCGACCACATCGGTAAAGTTAAAAATATTAAAAATTGTACGGTGTGTATGATGTAACATATTGCATCGATGCGTTTGTGATATACACAAACATTGGTGTGTATAATATATACAAAAGCACTAGTGCGGCGTTGAAATTCTGTTACTTTCGGTGCTCATTCTATTTGAAAGCACTGAGGAATATACTTTACATTATATAAGACTGGTGCGTTGAGTTAAGACTGGTGCATTGAGTTATGTAACACACTAGTATGCCTATTTTGAACTAAACCCAGTGATAAAAGGACATCTGCGACCCATTTGACCAACGAGTTTTTTTAGTTATAAAATGTGTCTGTAAGAACCTTCATTAAAACATCCACTACCATTGGCGGAGGTTGTAGCAAAGGTTTTTTCACTTCTTTTCCAATCTTGTAGCACTAAAATCCTTTGTTATGACCTTCACTACAGGCTCTTTTCCTTGTAGTGCTAGTACCTATAAAATCCTATTAACCTAGTAGAGGTTGGATTGGCTTGAGAATTGAGTCTACATGATTGTAACACTTGGTTAACCTAGCAAAGGTTGGATTGGTTGTGGCCTTTTGCCTATTTGACTTTGAGAGAGAGCTTGGATAGTTCCCCTTTCCTTAAGGTAATAATGCCCAACATGGGGGTGTTCTCTTAGCAAAAATAGTATATACTAGACATAGTGCCTATCTTTAGGTGGAGCGTTTCTCTTGTGCAGTCAGTTGATTAGAAAAGCTTCCTTCAAGATAAGTGTTATGTGATGTTTCATTGTTGTTATTCATTTTAATTATATCAATGTTGATCTAAATGAATGATGCGATGCATGATATATATAATGATTATGAATATGGATTTCTTAGCTAGAATAAATATGATTTCAGATATTTACTTTATAAATATACGCTCTTATAAATGCTTGAATATAAATGTATGATTTATGTAAGAATTCCATCTGTTCATATAGATCTAACTCTATAGGAATTTAGTGACTCGATACTGCAATCTAAGTCACCACACGGTGGTTAACCTATGTAGTGGTAGTCACAAAGTGGTTAAAAGCAGCTGCACAGTGGGTAACACGGTGGTATGATTTAGCAGGTGCAATATATATACAAGATAAAGGAATTGATAAGTGCATAAATGTGCAAGATTAAATTATTTTGTGCAATATTGCATATGGACTAGAGTAATATGTGTGCAGAGCCATGCTTAGTGTATTGAGATTAGTTGGCGTATTTTGTTGCGCGGTAAAATAACTCAGTATTAGACAGTAATGTCTTGGTATCATAAGTAGAAAGGAAGAAACCATATTTCTTGTATTCATGATAGGCCATCAAGGCCACTGGGGTTATGACATCTAGCTTCTCTTCAATTGTGTCTAATCTCACCTAGTATACTTTCTTTCATCTCTCCATGGTTCATATCAAATTTGTGTTGAGTTATCTTCTTCTAAACTCTTGTTTTTTCTCCAAGGACCCTCTTTTCCCAATCTCTTCTTCCCCCTTCAAATTTCCATCCATGAATTGAGAGAATGAGTGAGAGGGGGAGACTTTCCTCCACCCCATTCTTGGTTCCCCAAAGCTAGGAGGATGTAGTTACTACAAAATAAGAGTTAGGAACTTTGTCATAAGATTACTAGGTTCTCATATTCATAATTTCCCTTTCATTTAACTAGGATCTATCATAAACTTAAGGATAAATGGAAATATGATAATCAAATCAAGGAGGTTTAGGATAGGGTAAAGGATCATCATAAGGAATATGTTACAAATGCCAAATTTAAATATTAAGATTGGTTACTTTTAGTAAATTAATGTAATTAAACTAAGATGTGACTTGAAAAGTAACCTCTCTTCCCCACTTAGGGTATAAATTACTCAGGACACTTATTATGTAAACCATCTTCTACATTATCAAATATGCATTTTTACATTACATTCCTTGTTTTTCATCTCATTGTTCTTCCATTGGTATCATAGCCTCTCATCTATCAACACCAAAACACCCTCCTCCACTCCAATTTCTGCTTCCCACCTCCCCCCATCGTTTCTCCACTCCATCGCTACTCCTTCTCCCATGCTTCCTGCCACTCCATCGGCGTCCCACCTGCGCCCACCACTCGCACACCTTTCTCCCTTCTTTGCCAGATCCATTCTCCACGCACACCTTTCTCCCTTCTCCCACCTTACTCCCTCTCCACCATATCCCTTCTTCCATGTCCCAATCTACTGCTCCATCATCTCCACGTCCCAATCTGCCACTCCCTTCATCATCTCTGCGCACCTGCTCGCTACGTCCCATCATCATCTCCCTTCTTCCACGTCCCAATATGCTGCTCCCTTATTCCATGTCCCAATATGCTGCTCCCTTATTCCATGTCCCAATCATCTCCCTTCAATCACCGACATTCCAACTCCCTAACGCTGCTTCCATCATCCACGATCATCCATCATCTGTTGTTTAAATTTAAAAAAAAATTAATACTTTAATATTAAAAATATTTATTAATATTATTGTTTATTAATATTATTATTATTAAAAAAATATATAATTATAATTATTATTATAATTACTTTAAAAAAATCGTGGCGGGTTGGCATCATACAGCGAACAAAAATAAATCCACGTTCATCACCGAGAAGATTCCAGTAATCACCAGATCAATGGCCGCTCTGTTCGATCAAATCAATGAGAATATTAACAAGAACTACAAGGAACTCTAGACAAAGATCAAACAAACCAGTGACAATTTGACATCAAGTTAGACACAAATCACGTCACGAATGGAGAATACCTTCCTCACTCTACCAGAAGACAAAAAGAAAAACCAGATAGTTTTAACTGCCATCTTGGATAGATTGCAAATATCGAATGAACCACAACCAAACTTTCCAAGAACATCAGAGCAGCTAGATCCTCTATTCAACATGTCATCCTCAACATCATATACACAATGACGCTAAATATGGGTGAAATTAGAGTTACCAAAATGCGATGGGGATGAATGACAATGCATAACATGGATTAACAAAGCCGAGGAATACCGAGACATCCACGACATCCATTACAAAGGAGAGAAAATTAAATATGCCTCCATGCATCTAGAAGGAAACACTTACAATTGGTACTTATGGTGGAAGAATACTGCAAGAATATGCTCTCACAACTGGGCTAGCTTCAGGAACAACCTCATCAAAATATTCTAGGGCGTTCAAGAAAAAGACTTTTTTTCCAAAATCACAAGGTTACAACAAAAAAATAGTGTCGTTGAGTACACCAATGAGTGGGAAGCATTGTCAACTCGAGTCCCAGAGTTAACCGATGACCAATGACTACAAACCTACATACATGGTCTAAAACAAC
The DNA here is from genome assembly GCA_001517045.1 of Pseudotsuga menziesii. Taxonomy (NCBI): domain Eukaryota; kingdom Viridiplantae; phylum Streptophyta; class Pinopsida; order Pinales; family Pinaceae; genus Pseudotsuga; species Pseudotsuga menziesii. The sequence continues at coordinate 827,145 of LPNX010550338.1, forward strand.
ACATATGTGATGAACTTGAGTTACATAACATCTCTACCATGGAGGAAACACGACGCAAAGCCATGATTATTGAAAGCAAACTCAAGAAATATGTTCATACAAATTTCGACAAAAATGACTCCAAAAGGAAGCCCATCCAATCAACATATATAGGAAATCAAAGATATATACCACCACAACTTAGGGAAGGAACGAATCCTAGTTTAGAGTCCCAGAGAATAAAGGAAGGGAAATGTAAGTTATGTGGATACAAATTGGATCCTAACCGCAGATGCTTACAAAAGAAAGTGTATGCATGTGAAGTAGAAGAAGCAGAGTTGGAAGGCGAGGAATCAATTGAGAACGATGCAGATAATCTACCAGAATACCAAACAGAAATCGAGGACGACACCCCAAAAATATCATTAGCCTCTATTACCGTAATCTCCCAACCGCACACATTGAAGATTAAAGGACATCTTAAAAATAATAACGTCACAGTTCTCATCGACTCTGGAAGCACCCATAACTTCGTTAATGTCAACCTTGCTAAAATATTTAACCTATTTATTCATCCAGTACCTAACATGAAGGTTATGGTAGAATATGGCAAGAAGATTGACAATGTGGGAAAATGTCACAAGGTCAAGTTACAAATGCAAGAGTATAACTTAGAATTGGATTTCTTTGTGGTACCACTGGGAGGAGTCGATGTAGTATTAGGAATACAATGGTTACAAACCTTGGGTACATACTCCACAAATCACCAAGAGAATTTTATTGAATTCTAGTCATTTAGGAAAACAAAAAAATTATATGAGTTCCAACCACCTTCGACACAGTTAGTTACATCACATCAGATGGAAAAGCTACTTTGGAAAGGTGCACTAGCATACATACTTCAATGCCAAGAAATGGAGCTTCTAACATGTGAAGGAGACATGAAAAAACAACCAGAGATACAAGAGCTGATTCAGAAACATCACAAGGTGTTTCAAGAACTACCCACGGAGCTTCCACCAAACAGAAAGATCGAACACAAAATTGAAATAAAACCAGGGACAAAACCTGCCAGTAGCAAACCATACAGATACTCGCACCACCATAAAAATTAAGTCGAGAGGTTAACTCAGGATCTTCTGAAATGTGGTGTCATTTCAAAAAGCAGATGCCCATATGCAGCTGCAATAGTGCTAGTACGAAAGAAGGATGGGTCGTTCAGATTGTGCATAGATTGCAAAGGACTGAACAAAAGAACTATCAAACATAAATTTATGATCCCATTCATCGATGAGCTTGCAGTAGGGATTTCTCCCTTACTACAGGGAAGGAATGGATACCTTCCGTCTATAGGACGGAAGGACAAGGTTCCTAGTGGTGGAAGCAAAGAAAAAAAACAGGAAAAGAAAGAAAACAGAAATCAAAACCCCTCTGCACACAAGGTTATGGGTTTAGAAACATCCAAAGACCTGCAAGCAAACCATGCAAACTTGCTAGTATATGTTAAGCAATAGATCTGCAAGCAAATATGTTGGAAAAAATAAAATAAACAACACAAAACAGAGATTATACTTTCTATGGGTGGAAATGGGCCACCATGCCCTAGCTTGGAGAAGCACCTCTCTTAAGAATGGGGGAGCTATGGCTCAATGGGAGAATGGATGAGAGGGAGAGTGAATGGATTGAGAGGCAAATGGTCTCAAGGCACTCACTCAGGTAGCATAACAGTATGCAAGGAAGGAATGAATTGAGAGTGACCCGCACCCCTCTATTTATACTTTTTTCTTGGGATTTTTAGGGTTTTAAGCCCTTGGTTGGGGCTTTAGCCCCTTTTTTTGGGATTTTAGCCCCTTTTGCTCAATATTTAGCTTTTTTGGGGGTCTTAAGCTCATTTGAGGGGTTTTAGCCCCTTTTTGGAGGTTTTAGCCCCTATGAGAGCTATTTTGGCTCTTTTTAGGGGTTTTTAAGCCCTTTTTCATGTTTTAAAGCCTTTTTGAGGGTGTGGGGGTCAAATGGGGTCAAATGAGGGTTGTGCATGGGTGTCCTTGGGTGGTATAGGCCATGTAGAGTTGAGTGAGGGATTTTTTGGGTTAACAGAGCTGCTGGATGAACTTCATGGGGCCAAGTACTTCTCAAAGTTGGATATTTGATCTGGTTATTATCTAATCAAATTTAGAGTGGAAGACATAGAAAAAACCACTTTTTTCATTCATGAAGGCCATTATGAGTTCAAATTAATGCCCTTCGGTTTGACTAACACTCCAGCTATGTTTCAAGCCGCAACGAACGAATTGTTCCAGCCATTTTTAAGGAAATTTGTGCTAGTGTTTTTTGATGACATCCTCATATATAGCAGAACATGGAAGGAGCATTTGGAACACTTAATTCAATTACTTACCATTTTGGAAGAAAACAAATTCTACGCAAAGAGGTCTGAGTGTACCTTTGAAAAAGAAGAAGTGGACTACCTAGGACATAAGATATCGAAGGAAGGAGTCAAAGTAGATCCAAGTAAAATCAAGGAAATCATGGAATGGCCCAAATCTGATAACATATATAAACTAAGGGGATTTCTAGGCCTAACATGATACTATCGAATATTTGTAAAGAATTACGCCCATAAAACCGCCCCTCTCGCAAATTTATTGAAGAAAAATTCCTTCCATTGGAATAGTGAAGTAGAAAAATGTTTTGAAACATTAAAATGCATGATGTATTTAACACCGTTATTAGTCATTCCATACTTCACAAAACCATTTGTATTTGAGTGTGACACATCAGGTTTCAGACTAGGAGAAGTTTTGATGCAAGAAGGGCACCCAATAGTAATCGAAATTAGGAAGCTCAACAAGAGAGAAATTTTGAAGTCCAGTTATGATAAAGAGATGTTGTCCATTATACATGCTTTAACAAAATGGTGAAAATACCTTCTAAGGAGCAAAATACTGATAAGAAAATACCATAACAGTCTTCAATACCTCTTGCAACAAAAAAAATGTCAACATAACAACAAAAGTGGATAAAAAAAATCGCTACCTTTGATCTAGAGATATTACATAAAAGAGGGAAAGACAACTTAGTTGCCAATGCTCTATCTAGAAAGGATGAAGTCTAGACATATGCAATTTCAATTGTTATTCCAGAGTGGTTGGAAGAAATACAAACAAAATATGCTAAATACCCAAACACGTGCGCCTTAATCAAAGACCCAAATAGAGGTCCAAAATTTGAGTGGCTAAATGATATCTTGTGGTACAAAGGAAGGATCTATTTAAACCCAACATTGAGTTTTAAAACTAAGGTGATGATAGAATCTCATGATTCACCTGCTACAGGACATGTAGGATTTTTCAATACATATTACAATGCCATTCAATCATTCTATTGGAAAGGAATGTATAAAGAAATTCAAAAATATGTAGTCGAGTGTGACACATGTCAAAGGAATAAAAGTGAAAACATCATGACTCCAGGGCTACTCCACCCATTGCACATTCCGAAGGATAAGTGGGAGGAAATTTCTATGGATTTTATTGAAGGGTTACCCTTATCATATGGTAAGGATAAAATCCTTATGGTAGTAGATCGACTAAGGAAATATGAACATTTCATGGGAATAAAGAAAACTTACTCCACTAAGAAAATCGCTGAACTACTTTGTAAAAATATTTACAAATTACATGGTTTTCCAAAAATTATAGTGAGTGACAGAGATGCCAAAGTCACAAGAAATTTTTGGAAGGAATTCTGCAAGCAAATAGGGATCACTATTAGTATGAGCTCAGCTTACCATCCACAGACAGATGGGAAAATGGAAGTGGTCAACAAGTGTATGGAAACCTATCTTCGTAGTTTCATCACAGACAAACATAACAAATGGTTACAATGGTTACATCTCATAGAATGGTGGTATACTGCTACGTATCTCACATCGACGAATATGAATCCATTTCAAGAATTATTTAGTTATGAACCAACCAGAGGGAAGGAAATCATTCAAGGAAGAACAAAAGTACCTGCCGTAAAATATTAACTAGAAGACAACCAACGAATCATGCAAACACTCGAAGATAATTTAACTATGGCACAAAATCAAATGAAACAACAAGCATACCAACATATAATTGAGAGAGGTTTTGAATTAGAAGATTGGGTATTCATAAGACTTCAACCATACAAACAATTATCACTAAAACAACAAGGAAGGAACAATTTAGCACCTAAATTATACGGAAGATTAGCAGCATAGCATATGAGCTAAAGTTACCAGAGACAAGTAGAATTCACAACATCTTCCATGTGTCAAATCTGAAAAAGTTGTTGGGACACCATCAATTAGTTCAAACTACACTTCCCGCTCTAGAAGAAGAAGGGAAACTGATATTAGAAACATAAGCTATCATCAATAGTAGAGAATGGATATTACACACTAGAATGATCAAGGAATACCTCATTAAATGGAATAATTTCCTAGAAGAAGACGCATCATTGGAAACAGAGAAATTCGTTCAACAATATCTGTCATTACCCTGCTTTGAAGACAAAGCAATTTAAAGGAGAAGGCAATGTTACAATTTCCAAATTTAAATATTACGCTAGGTTAATTTTAGTAAATTAATGTAATTAAACTAAGAGGTGACTTGAAAAGTCACCTCTCTTCCTCACTTAGGGTATAAATTACTTGGGGCACTTATTATTTAAATCATCTTCTACATTATCAAATATACATTTTTACATTACATTCCTGGCTTTCCATCTCCTTGTTCTTCCAGTATACTTTATTTCATCTCTCCATGGTTCATATCAAATTTGTGTTGAGTTATCTTCTTCCAAACTCTTGTTTTCTCTCAAAGGATCCTCTTTTCCCAATCTCTTCTCCCCCCTTCAAATTTCCATCCATGAATTGAGAGAATGAGTGAGAGGGGGAGCCTATCCTACACCCCATTCTGGTTCCCCAAATGTAGGAGAATGCAATTACTACAAAATAAGAGTTAGGCACTTTGTCATAATATTACTAGGTTCTCATATTCATAATTTCCCTTTCATTTAACTAGGATCTATCATAAACTTAAGGATAACTGGAAATATGATAATCAAATCAAGGAGGTTTAGGATAGGGTAAAGGATCATCATAAGGAATAGGTCATTTCCTCACTGGACCCCCTTACTTTTCCCTATAGTGGACTCATATACCCATTGATTTCCTCTGCATCACCAATATTTGTATAATTTTCATCAATATAACAATGATAATGGTTGTAAGTATTCAAAATTACCAAGGAAAATACCTCATAGTTTTAAACAATAGATAATAAATGAAAGCATAATTACAATATGAACATAGCCAAATTCTAAGGGTTGATACCAAGGTATTACTCCTCGCATTTGGGATCAATATTTATTATAAGAAAAAAGAACCTCTAATAAAATTAGCATCTCAACTAGGGAATAATTCATTAAATTCTTCTATTTTGGGTTTGTTTACTAGTTCCTTTCTAGCTTCTAGTTTTTTTGTCTTTCCTAGCTTTCATCTACCATTTTGGGACAAAAAGGCAGTTCATTTTTAAAGTTTTATTTTTATTTTTTCTTACTATGATTTATGCACCTGGCCTATTTGAATGATAGTTGTCTAACATGTGCAAGTTTCCTTTAATAATCCCACATGCACATTATTGCATGCTCAAGTTGAAGTTCTACATCCTCTATGTAGCGCATAATTTACATCAAATGATGCAAGAGAAACCTACTAAAGTTACAACATCATGAGTCATTCTCCAAGCCAGTCTTGTGCACCAGGATTAGGACTCATGTGTTGAGGTAGTGCCTTAGGGAGCCTGAGTTGGACTTAGGAAACTTGGAGTAGATTCTTGAGTTGGAATGAAGAATGACTCTTATGTGTAAAGGATAAGTATCATGTATTGAAAAATGTACTTTGTATGTCAACATGATGATGTTGTACAGTCTTGTTTTTTAAGGCTAAGGACTTGTGTGTCAAGTCAGATCCTCATGTGTTGAGTTGATTCTTTGCATGTCGAAGCATGAAGGAGGTGTGATGTATTACTAACGATGGTCACTCGATATGGATGAGATATTATGTCTCCTCTAGAGACTCACCACCTCAAGAGTGAATTACTTTCGCATATGACCACTTGGATTGATAGTAAAACAATATGATGACATTATTGGACAAATCTCCTTAGTATAATTGATATGATAGATAAATTAAAGTTCACACATTTGGACCATGTAGATAAGATAACAAATAAATGTAAGTTGCATTGAGATTAGAGAGAATTCAAATTGCTTAAGATGAATATTTAAGTTAATTAAGGAGAACTCATATTGTTAAACTCCAGTGATATTAACAAGGAATACTTTAGCTAATTAACGAGAACTTGAATTGATAACTTCAGTGATACAATCAAGAAGGTATTTAGTTAAAATAATTAACTAAGTGTTAATAAAGAAGATCTAGTTAACTAAAAGTGTTTTCCATTATGACACTTTAGTTAAACTAAAAGACAACACTTAAGTTGCGACATTTGAGTTAGCATTCTAACTAAATGGTCTAGCATCCAATTGGAAGGCGAGTTCATTCTGAAGTCAGAAGAGAAAATCTATATGCCAATAATGCAAATTATTGCACATTTGTTATATAGTATTGATCAGATCAATGTGCAGAGCTATTGTCACATGTTAAATTTTCATATGCTAAGCTAGATCATTAGTATTTCATTTCGAATTCACAACAAAAGCATAGAAACAGGATCACTGAAAGATAGACAAGCACAACCATACAAAAGGAACACAAAGATTTATCTTGGGAAAACCCTAAAGGGAAAAACCCAGCAGAAGCTTCCTCAATATAGATTCCCAAAAAAGATAAAAGGTAAAACCAACAAGGAGATCAAAGCCTGATCCTCCTCCTTCTCCATCTACTCTTCTCTTCTCCACTAATGCACTACACAAGTGAGAGTGCGTGTTCTCAAATGAGGAGAGCTACACCTCTATTTATATTCATCCGTTCACTTCAATTAACTTATCCGACATGTAGGCTCGAGTTACACGTGTAGGCTCAAGTAACCACACTGGGGTGCTAATGACCTACCTTTACAATTAGAGGGGACAACCTCATGACTCTTATTAGTTCTTCCGATTAGAAGCATCGGGGTACAAGATAATATAAGTGGTTCTCCCGGTAGGACCATCGGGGACCACAAAAGATACATATAGAATATTCTTCGAAGTTATAATATTTCAACACTCCCCCTTAACGAGAAGGGTATTCTACAACAACATCAACAACAACAATAGTAGGAAAGAGATAGAGGATATCAATATATCATCAGGATAATACATCTATAAATAATTGGAAGCTTTTCAACATTATGTAGTCTTCATCTTCAATCTTCAGTCTTCATCATCATTAATACTTTGACTGCTTCGATCAACAACATCTTCAGCACTTTGACCTTTCTATCAGCAACATCATCTTCAGCACTTTGACCTTTCGATCAGCAACATCATCTTCAGCATTTTGACCTTTCGATCAGCAACATCATCTTCAACACTTTGACCTTTCGATCAGCAACATCATCTTCAACACTTTGACCTTTCAATCAGCAACATCATCTTCAACACTTTGACCTTTCGATCATCAACATCATCTTCAACACTTTGACCTTTCAATCAGCAACATCATCTTCATACTCTGATCTTTTGATCAGAAACATCATCATGAAAATATCATCATCACCAAAACATCATTATCATCAAAACATCAACATCATCAAAACATCAACATCATCAAAACATCAACATCATCATCATCAAAACATCAACATCATCATCATCAAAACATCAACATCATCATCATCAAAACATCAACATGATCCTTCCTTTCAGAATTACGGGATCAACATGTCTGTGGTACTCAGACGATCCTTCCTGTCGGAATTACGGGATTTAGGTCTTTATGGAGTTACTAACGATCCTTCCTTTTGGAATTATGAGATCAACACATCTGTGGAGCTCAGACGATCCTTCCTTTCGAAATTACGGGATCAAGTCTTTACGGAGATACTAACGATCCTTCCTTTCGGAATTACGGGATTTAGGTCTTTACGGAGTTGCTAACGATCCTTCCTTTCGGAATTACGGGATTTAGGTCTTTACGGAGTTGCTAACGATCCTTCCTTTCGGAATTACGGGATCAACACATTTGTGGAACTCAGACAATCCTTCCTATTGGAATTACATGATCAACACATCTGTGGAACTCAGACAATCCTTCCTGTTGGAATTACGGGATCAAGTCTTTACATAGCTACCAACGATCCTTCCTTTTAGAATTATGGGATTTAGGTCTTTATGGAGTTACTAACGATCCTTCCTTTCGGAATTACGGGATCAACACATCTGTGGAACTCAGAAAATCCTTCCTATTGGAATTACGGGATCAAGTCAATGATCCTTCCTTTCAGAATTACGGGATAATTTAGGTCTTTACAGAGTTACTAATGATCCTTCCTTTTGGAATTATGGGATCAACACAGTTGTGGAACTCAGACAATCCTTCCTTTTGGAATTATGGGATCAACACATCTGTGGAACTCAGACAATCCTTCCTATTGGAATTACAAGATCAATTCAATGATCCTTCCTTTCGGAATTACGGGATTTAGGTCTTTACGTAGTTACTAATGATCCTTCCTTTCGGAATTACGGGATCAACACAGTTGTGGAACTCAGACAATCCTTCCTCTAGGAATTACAGGATCAACACATGTTCTCAAGTACTGAAGTCACTGGATCCGTTCTGAACCGAAGTTCAAGGATGATACAATCCTACCACCTTCTCGATGATCGAAGTTCATCGGATCCGTTCTGAACCGAAGTCCAAGGACGATACAATCCTGCCACCTTCTCAATGACCGAAGTTCACCAGATCCATTCTAAACCGAAGTCCAAGGATGATACAATCCTGCCACCTTCTCGATGACCGAAGTTCACCGGATCCATTCTGAACTGAAGTCCAAGGATGATACAATCGTACCACCTTCTCGATGACCAAATTTCACCAGATCCGTTCTGAACCGAAGTCCAAGGATGATACAATCCTACCACCTTCTTGATGACCGAAGTTCACCGAATCTGTTCTGAACTGAAGTCCAAGGATGATACAATCCTACCACCTTCTCAATGACCGAAGTTCATCGGATCCGTTCTGAACTGAAGTTCAAGGATGATACAATCCTGCCATCTTTTCGATGACCGAAGTTCACTGGATCCGTTCTGAACCGGAGTTCAAGGATGATACAATCCTGCCACATTCTCGATGATTGAAGTTCACTGGGTCACTTCTTGACATATGTCCCGAGATGATACAATCCCTCTTCATTCTCGAAGACCGAGGTCTCCGGATCACTTTAGGGAAAGTGCCCAGGAATGATACAATTCCACTACATTCTCGAGGACCGAGGTCACCGGATCACTTTAGGGCAAGTGCACAGGGATGATACAATCCCATCACATTCTCGAGGACCGAGGTCACCGGCTCACTTTAGGGCAAGTGCCTAGGGATGATACAATCCCACTGCAACATCACTACTCCCCCTTTCGGGGAAGGTCTTTTCGAACCACACCAAGCTTGTCTCGAAAGTGTTCGAACTTTAATCGGGACATAGGTTTCTTCAACACATCATCATCTAAACCATCATCATCTACATCTTCAGTATGTGGATACTGAACTATCACCATCTGTATCTCCAGTATGTGAATACTGAAAGCATCATCACCTCTATATTCAATATAGAAATACAGAATCACCATCATTTGAATCTACAGTATGTAAATACTGAAAAATCATCTATATCTTCAGTATGGGGATACTGAAATTATCACCATCTCTATATTCAGTATAGAAATACTGAATCACCATCATCTGTATCTATCTTCAGGTTAAAGGGACTTGATATCAGCTTCCAAAGCCATATGGCTTCACAACTTAGCAGAGCAATCTACTATGTATTCTGCTTCAGCCATGCTAAGAGAAACAGTGGACTATTTCCTGTTAAACCATGAACTCATAACAGACCCAAAAGAATCTACCTGATGTGATTTTCCTGTCTGAGATACTTCCAGCTCAATCTGCATTTATATATCCATACAATCTGTAGTCATGGTTATAGACCAAAGTCTATAGTCCCTTTCAGATATCTCATCACATGTTTTGCAGCTACTAGGTGAACTCGTCTTGGTTGAACAAGATATTGACTTAAGGTGTTCGTAGCAAAACAAATGTTTGGTCCGGTATTTGATAAGTACATCAATGAACCAATGATCTGTCTGTAATGAGTCACATCCACTAACTCTGAAGATTCATTAGCTAATAGCTTTAGGTTGGAGTCCATGGGTGTGGCCATGGATTTGCATTCCAACATATTGAATCTCTTCAATATCTCTACTGCATACTTTCCCTGGTTGAGAAAGATTCCTTCTGAACTTTTCCATACTTCCAGACCTAGGAAATAATGCATTAACCCAAGGTCTTTCATCTCAAATTCTTTTGCTAGTTTCTTCTTGCTTTCCATGATCTGTTTCTCATTCCGTGTCAAGAATAAGTCATCCACATATAATAATAGGATGACATGTTCTTCTTCTACAACCTTGTAGTAAAGGTTAGGATTGACTTTACTCTTGGAAAAGCCCATGCTCGTCAGGAAACTATCTATTCTTCCATACCAAGCTCTGGGAGCTTGCTTCAGGCCATAGAGGGCCTTCTTCAACTTGAATATATGAGTCCATCTGTCTTCAACTTCAAATCCTTGTGACTATTCGATGTAAAACTCTTCCTCAATCATTTCATTAAGGAAGGCTTGTCTTTACTTCATCATGGAAGAAACTACCATCATACTTCTGAAGGAAGTGTACCTTGCTTCCTGGAGTAAGTGTCTCTTCAAAATTAATTCCCTCTTTCTTATACAAACCTCTAGCCACAAGTATTTCCTTAATTCTATCAGCAGCACATTTTATCTTGCAAATCCATTTGTAAGATACCACATTCTTGCTTTCTGGTTTGAGTACTATGCCCCAAACATCATTCTAGTATTCTTTTATCATAACATCTTCCATGAGTTCATCTTGTCAGATCATCAACATATCCTAGTCTTTTTCATTCAACTTTGAAGGTTGGAACCCAAAAGTCTCAATCCATCAGGAAGCTATCCATCATGTCGTACCATGTCGAACTCAGATATCTTCTGTAGTCACTCCCCCTAAAGTGGAGTATTATCTTCCTTCTTCATTCTGTATAGGTGGTTCTATGCTTGATATATACTTGTCAATAGAGTATGCCATGTCATAGTCTATTCTTTCTGAGGCAAATCACGAACCTTGATTTTTACACTTGTTCTTGTATATCCATATGGAGGATACTACATACTTTCCTCAAAATCATATCGTATACATCATTCCCCATGATCAACTGTTATTCTTTGATCATAGCTTCTTTCATAGCATTCTTTTCTTCATCTTGAGTTATCTCTCATACCCATGGTAGTCTTCATCCTTCGAGGTGGATCTACCGCTCTTTGAAGCTCTTTCTTCCGTCATGGTGTCTCTAACCCTGGGAGCTTCAGATTCATGTTTATTGAATTGTCATCACTTTCTCTTTGGAACAAGTCTCATCCTTATTTTCTTGTAGGAGGTTGTACAGGACCTTTCCTACAATTCAAATGCACCAGTTGCATTGTTAGAACTATTTCATAAATCATATGCATATCGACAAATTCTTATGCATCATGCAACCCTTTAGCCAATACAACATTCATCCATATCTCACAGAAAATTTCTAGACTAATCCAATATGTCAGCAAAGAGGTTTCATAAGTAGCAATGGAGAGTTGTATAGCACAATGAGCCACTTACCCATCACATGCATATTAGTAGTATACTGTCATTAATGCAAACAATCTATCATGCATAACATATCAACTGAATTTAATCAAATGTAAAACAATATCATGAAATGACAATTGAATACTTATCTTTTATTTGTTTCGTGGGTAGACTCCATCTTGATCATTCTGCTTTATCATCATTTCTTATCCAAATGATAAGATGGATAAGAGGTTCATCAAGAATTGAGTTCTTCATATTCCTCATCGCTTGAGGGATCTTCTTTGAATGGTGATAGCTTGATCTTCAATTTGCTCCCATCTTTCTTCTTCTATTCTTATGAGACGGGCTTCTTCTTCTTCCCAAAGTCAACTGAAAGTAATCACTTTCTTCTGGCACACATTCCTCGCATGAATGAATCCCATGATCATGGGAGGCCATTCAAGTTGGCTATCACCACTTCTGCATTCTTTTCTTCTTCTTCTACTGCTTCAAGATATTATGTATTTTGGATCTTCACATTCTTCAACTGTTTTCTCAAATCCATCTTCTGAATTATGTTCTTATCTTCAAATAGCTTGATCAAGAAATCAAACATCTTCGGTGTCTTTAGGGAAGACACTTGTGGTACAAGTTGATTCATGATTGAATCAACATTGATCTTCTTGGCCTAGATCAAGTTCTTCTTGTGTAAGGCTTTGAGGCTCATCTCCCTCTAGAACTGGAACCTCTCTACTCATGTAGGTGTCCAATTCATTTTCTTTAGAGAGATCAAATACTTTCATGCTTGGAAGTTTTCAACTTCACCAAGCTTATCATCAAGCTGATGTGATAGATCACTTTGAAATGAGAACCTTAAATGCAAATAGAAAAAGATTAAATCTTACCGATTTGAGGTGTCCGTCCTGCTTCCGGCGCTGGCTGATCTAGGGTTTGTCAGAGAAACCCTAATTTTAAAAACTCAGAATCTTTCAGATCTGATTGGATAGAAAGATAGATATCTTCAAATGGATCTGTCCAATGTACTCCTTTTCTGAAAACAGTGGAGGTAAGCTCCTGGAACAGGAAGCCCTAGTTTTCCAATTTCTTCTGCAAAAATGCCTGTTACTGTTTCTCTGATATCTCTGAAATTACTACTCCTCTGTTTCTTAAATTTCTCACTGAGGTAACCTCGCATGTCCCTGATCCAAAACCACAGTTTTCATTAGATTTGATTTCACCAATTTGTATTTATAATCATTTTCCCAAGGTGACCTGTTACAGGACTGTTCAGAATAGTGAAGTTGTATGGCATGCCACGTGTCATTGGTACATCTTCAGGTTCTGAAATTCGGACCACAGAAAATAAAGTCCATTTTATTTCTGGAACATCTTCAAGAATTCTATTTGGACCTATGTATCCCAAGCTATAGCAATTTTACCTAGGTGTCCTGTTTAGGGATGAATTCTGGAAGAGGCTGGAACCCTAACTTGGAGGGATCATATCTCCTAGAATATAGAGAATCGAAGGCTGAATTTTGGATACAATCTGAATAATAATTTGAGCTTATATATATGCAATTTTCATCTCCTGAGCCTTCACCAATCTCAGGATATAGTGAATGTACCAAAACGTAGAAGTTTTAGTATTTAGGGTTTTTCTAGCTCGGGGTCAAACTAGGGTTTGAATTTCTCAAAGTTTCACCCAACCAAATTTATTGATACATGTCTCTAAACTTCGATTTTGATGAGGAGAACAATCCTATGCTGGGCTCACTCAAAAATTCCTCTTCTGTAGAAAGCCCTAATTATCCGCATCAAAACTGAAAATGCTCGGAATCGAATTCCGCTTTGACAGAAAGATGCGCCCTTCAATGGAGAGACAGTCTAGCCTTCTTTTGGTGATGGATTGTGGATAGAGACCCAAAAATTAAGAATCCCTAGATTCTGTAGCTACACAATGTCTTCTTTTAGGGTGGCTCTGATACCATGTTAAATTTTCATATGCTAAGCTAGATCATTAGTATTTCATTTCGAATTCATAACAAAAGCATATAAATAGGATCACTGAAAGATAGACAAGCACAACCATACAAAAGGAACACAAAGATTTATCTTGGGAAAACCCTAAAGGGAAAAACCCAGCAAAAGCTTCCTCAATATAGATGCCCCAGAAAGATAAAAGGTAAAACCAACAAGGAGATCAAAGCCTGATCCTCCTCCTTCTCCAGCTTCTCTTCTCTTCTCCACTAATGTGCTACACAAGTGAGAGTGTGTGTTCTCAAATGAGGAGAGATACACCTCTATTTATATTCATTCGTTCACTTCAATTAACTCATCCAACATGTAGGCTCGAGTTAATCATGTAGGCTCGAGTTACACATGTAGGCTCAAGTAACTACACTGGGGTGCTAATGAACCACCTTTACAATTAGAGGGGACAACCTCATGAATCTTATTAGTTCTTCCGATTAGAAGCATCGGGGTACAAGATAATACAAGTGGTTCTCCCTGTAGGACCATCGGGGACCACAAAAGATACATATAGAATATTCTTCGAAGTTACAATATTTCAACATCACATGCAAGAATTTGCTATTTCTTGCATAAGACCAAAAGTTGTGAATTGAATTGTGTGGAGGGAATACAGTTGGTATCATCCATCATTCTCTCTTATTTCTTGCTTAGTGATTGCACCTAGGGTGCTTGGATCTCTCTCTTATATTGCACAAGGGGTGTCGAATGTAATTTGCAATTTTAAAAGACATTCTTTGCTATTAATCATCGCACCGATGAATATTTTTTGGGGTTTTCTCCCTCATTGTTTTATAGGGTTTCCCCAGGGTACATAATGTGTTATGTGTGAATTCTTATACATATTATTGTTAATTCATTTTCAAGTACTTAGTGATTCCACAATTAAGATAAAAATATCAAAGTTCAACAAAAAATCAACATGGTATCGGAGATCAAGGTATGAAGGAACTAATTTTTTCAATCAAGCTTGATCCTACGTTGATCCTAATTGGTATAAGTTGAGCACACTACTTGAAGAACAATAACTTCAATCTCCCTAAGATAAGAATATCTGATTGAAGTAAATTCAAACTTCAATACTTGGAAGGCCAGGATTTGAATATCCTAGAAGAGCATGTTCTGGATGGATACACATTCAATTGTTGTTGAAAAGCCTACTACTAAGGTTGGGCACATTATTTTAATAAGAATCGATCCAAAGATAAGATAATCATTTATGCTTCAGAGAAAGACAAATTGATGGTGATGATTGCTCTATTCAAGACTGTAAAGGACTGATTCGACACCTTAACTGATATTTATGAGAAGAAGGCTCTGATTCAGAAGATATCCTTGAAGAACAAGCTTCATAATATGAATATGGAGCCTGGCTGAGTTAGTTTCTTCCTTGTTCACAAATATTTCTCAAGTAAGATATCAAATCATGAGCATTGGAGTAAATATCGATGATGATATTCTCATTCAGACTATTGTTGATGGTATCTGATTCTCATGGGAGACATTCTTGGACGTTATTAATGGTTGATAGGTGTAACTAAGCTTTCAGATATCGTGGCATAATTTCCTTCAATAATAAGGGTGAATCCAAAGAAATACTGCTTCCTCCAAAGAAACGAACCTTTCTCTTATGGCAAGGATGAAGAGAGGAAATAAATATTTATATCAAAAGAAGTTTCTATTAGAATTTGAATTCCATTTAGATATTCAAGCATATAGTTATATTAATGTTTGCAATAAATGGAGAATGAATATACAAACTAAACAAAACAAACCACAAAGGAAACAAATGATTATTGCTCAGGAATTTACGGTATCATTCACAATATTAAATCCGGTGTTACAATAGTTTACATAGGAAAAGAATTCAAATCAATTAGGGATGGATTTGAATCTATCCACTGGATGTGACTGTATCTAACTGAGCATCTAACTCATGGTGTCTCAATCAATATCGGAGTCTAATAGATCAACTCCTAGATGTCCAACAACTGAATCAATTAGTGATAGCTAGTTGACTTAGTGCAATTGAGTGCGGTAGGTGGGAAAATGCGCCTACTCCACATGCAGCCATGCATTAGACATGGATAAATAGCTTTAGCTAACTGAAAGTAACTAGAGGATAACTAAGACTAACTAGTTCCAAATCCAACTAACTGAAGGAGGTTGGTGTCGGGACTCCCCGTGGCTCCTAAAATGTAGGGATTGGTCTAGGAGGCGCACAAACTGATGCATGCACATGCAGTAAGTGGAAGTTAACCTCTAGTAGTGTTCCCCACACTCTAGTGACTAGTACATGTGGCCCCATTAGGACAAGTGGACCCAATTAATTAATTAAGGTTCCTAAGTTAGTCTAAATAATCTAATAGATAGTATGGTCAAGGGAGGATTAATAATCCTAACAACCCCCCTGAATCCTAACTTGGACAACTGTGGGACCTGGTAACAAGACCATAGGTTACCCAAATACAATCTAAAAGAAATAATGTTGCTTAATACAACCAAGGAAATAAGAAAAACCTCATGGGAAACAACCCCCCCCCCCCCTGCCTCAAGATAAGTAGAAATCAGGAAATACAAGTTAAAAATTTGCAAAATATTTTGCTACAATTTGCAACAGTAATGTAGTATTTCGGTTCTTCTGTGTAGAAGCATCCTGAATCTGTGCATTGAAACTTTGAATCCAAAAAAAGTGATTACGTTTGGAGGAATATTCCTCTTTGGAAGAAGAATAATGTACCCAACTGAATGAGGAATATAGAGAGTTGTAGGATGAATATTGGACCCATGTAGAGCAACTGAAACCAACTGATGAGAGAGAAAAGGTGCTTGAGAATTCAAACCATGTGAGGAACACCCAAGAAACTGATATGTTTCATCCTTGAACATCGAACCATGTGTTATAATCAGCCCCAAGTTTTAGGAGCAAGTGTTCATGCAGATGCATAATGTCTCCAACTTTACTAGTTTTGTGAGGAGATGAGCATGTGATAAAAAAGGTAGGTAGAGAAGCCATGGGACTGTGGAGAGTGAATGCTTGAGCTCCATAATATTATATAGATTCATAAATAGCCAATATTTCACAAAATATAATATCATCAAACTCATAAGAGAGAACTAACATCGAATCCTCAACAACAAAATTTAAGAAGACTTGCGGTGCTTGATTTGTCACACCAAAGTTGATGAAACCTGTTACAAGCAATACTGTAAGCTCTTGAATCTTAAAACCTGAACCAAATATTATCATATCAGAAAATAAATCAGATCTTAATAGTTTCATATCAGATCCAAAATTTTGAAGTGAAATCAAAACCCCAGCAACAATTTTGAAGGATACTTGCGGTACTTGATTTGTCACACCAAAATTGATGAAACCAGCTACAAGCAATATTGAAATACCATGAATCTGAAATATTGAACCAATTAATATCATATAATATCCAAATAATATCATATCATATCCAAATAAGTCCATATCAGATCCGAAAGTGTGGAATGAAATCAAATCCCCATCAACAATTTTGAAGGAGACTTGCGATACTTGTTTGTTCACACCAAAATTGATGAGAACAGATACAAGTAGTGATGAAATATCATGAAACTGAAATATTGAACCAATTAATATCATATTAGATCCAAATAATATCATATCAGATCCAATAAATTTCATATCAGATCCAAGAGTTTGCTCCACCGAGATGGTAGATGCACAATTTTCTCCTTCTTCAAAATTCTTAATATTGGTGCATGCAATCATGTAGGAATTTGTTGGAAGATCAATATTAATGAGAGTGTTTTAATAACTCATACAATATGAAATTATTTCCAAAATATAATATCATCAAACTCATGAGAGAAAACTAACATCAAATCCCCAACATAAATTTTGAAAGAGATTTTTGGTACTTGTTTCTTCACACCAAAATTGATGAGAACAAATACAAGAAATATTGAAAACTATTGAACCCTGTAAACAAGTAATATAATATAAAATTCAAATAAGATCATATCAGATCCAATAAATTTCATATCATATCCAAGAGTGTGCTCCACAGAGATGGTAGATGCACAATTTTCTCCTTCTTCAAAACCCTGAGTATCGGTGCATGCAATCATGCAGGAATTTGTTGGCAGATATAGATCAATGAGAGTGAATGGATCACTCCTAAAATACGATATTATTTCCAAAATATCCAAATAATTACTTATCTGCACACCAGCAACATGATTAGAGACAGAGAAATCAAATTCCTCTCCCTTTCCTGGAGCAATCACCGGTAAACTATGCACATAATTTATAATAGAAGAATCACTGGATAATTTTTGCATAGAATGGAAGGATATATTTTCTTCACTAACATAGATTCAAATTTCTTCTTCTGGATCAGCCAAGTGAGGAGATGAGATATTAGAGATCTCATACACTTTTGGAGCAACAGGAGAAGGAGTCACTCCAAGGAGACTTTCTTTAATTCAAATTGACTGTGAGGAAGATTCTGATTCTTCTTCATCTTGAAAAACTTCATCAGAGAGAGTAGAGGCCAAGAATTTTGAGTAAATAACTCTTGTGGTTTTTAATTCTCCCTCCAAATTGATATAAATATCCTCATTATGCTTCCCAAAGGTTCTATCCAGTTTTTTCCAGAGATCGTTTGGGGATTCTGCAAAATCATTAAGCTAGCACAAACATGGAGACCTCCAAAAATCCATACATATTGTTCCATAAGATATATCATTGTCATTTATCCAGTCATTATCATATTCATAAGAATATTTACCAAGTCCCATAGATACCTCATAGAGACCTTGCCTCTTCAGAGATGCAATCATCTTCAACTTCCATTTTGAATATCTTGTGGATGGAGTAAGAAGAGGAACTAATAATATCGAATCCATATGAAGTTGAACCTGCAAAATATCACTGTAAAAATAAAAATATTTCAACTATGTTAGAATCATGCTTTTCCTCTCGACATGAACATATTTGCAAGGTCCGTCACGCCCTCTCTATTGCTCTAAATAAATTCAGAGCTAGGAAATCATCATAAGGGACTTCTGTTGAAACCCAACCGCTTCTGATGTTCAATGGGGAGAAACAAGCATGAAACTTGCCTGAGAAGGCTCTGATACCATATTAGAATTTGAATTCCATTTAGATCTTCAAGCAGATAGTTCTAATAATGTTTGTAGTAAATGGAGAATGAAGATACAAACTGAATGAAACAAACTACACAGGAAAAAAATGAGTATTGCTCAGGAATTTACAATATCATTCACAATAATAATATTTGGTGTTACAATAGTTTACATAGGAAAATAATTCGAATCAATTAGGGATGTATTCGAATCTATCCACTGGATGTGACTGTATCTAACTGACCATCTAACTCATGGGGTCTCAATCAATATTGGAGTCCAACAGATCAACTCCCAGATGTCCAACCAACTCAATCAATCAATGATAGCTAGTTAACTCAGTGCATTTGAGTGTGGTAGGTGGGAAAAGGCGCCTACTCCACATGCAACCATGCACTCCCCATGCATAGCTAGTGCTAACTAATTGATTGCGAACTAACTAGGGGCTAACTGAGACTAACTAGTACTAACTCCAACTAACTAATGTAGGTTGGTGCTGAGACTCCCAGTGGCTCCTAAAATGTAGGGGTTGGTCTAGGAGGCACCCAAAATGATGCATGCACATGCAGTAAGTGGCAGTTAACCTCTAGCAGTGTTCCTTGCATTCTAGTGACTGGTATATGTGGCCCCATTAGGCCAAGTGGAACCAATTGTACTAGTGGACCCAAATAATTAATTAAGGTTCCTAGGTTAAGCTAAATTAATATAATAGACATTTGACCTAGGGAGGATTAATAATCATAACACCCCCCTGAATCCTAACTTGGATAACGGTGTATTAGATTAATTTGAATTCCATTTATATCTTCAAGCAGATAGTTCTAATAATGTTTTCAGTAAATGGAGAATGAAGATACAAATTGAACAAAACAAACCACACAAGAAATATATGAGTATTGCTCAAGAATTTACAATATCATTCACAATATTAAATCCAGTGTTACAATAGTTTACATAGGAAAATAATTCGAATAAATTAGGGATGGATTCGAATATATCCACTAGATGTGATTGTATCTAACTGACCATCTAACTCATGCTGTCTCAATCAATATCGGAGTCCAATAGATCAACTCCCAGATGTCCAACAACTCAATCAATCAGTGATAACTAGTTAATTCAGTGCAACTGAGTGTGGTAGGTGGGGAAAGGTGCCTACTCCACATGCAGCCATGCATAAATAGTGCTATCTAACTGATTATGAACTAACTGAAAGTAACTAGAGGCTAACTAAGACTAACTGGTTCCAACTCCAACTAACTGAAGGAGGTTGGTTCCGGGACTCCCAGTGGCTCCTAAAATGTAGGGATTGGTCTAGGAGGCACCCAAACTGATGCATGCACATGTAGTAAGTGGTAGTTAAATTCTAGTAGTGTTCCTCACACTCTAGTGATTGGTACATGTGGCCCATTAGGTCAAGTGGACCTAATTAATTAATTAAGGTTCCTAAGTTAGGATAAATAATATAATAGAAATATGGTCAAGGGAGGATTAATAATCCTAACAGTTTTCTCATCAAAAGGAAAAAGAATACAACAACAACTTTGATAATTCAATGATTAAATGCTTCAACTGCAATAAGAAGGGCCACTTTGCAAGAGAGTGCCGAGAAATTCAAAGAGGAAATTTCAAGGGTAGATTTCATGCTTCTACTACTACAGAAGATGAAACTACAAGAAAGAATTCATGCAATGATTAAGAGACAAGGAAGGAGTACTATCTTTTCTCAACTCTATTCGGATCCACTACCACTAGTGCTGAAACATGTTTGGTTGGTAGTGGTGCATAAAAAAACATGACTGGAAATAGGAGTGCTATCATATATCTAAAGGAAAATAAGTTCACCTATTAGGTGGAGCTTGGAGATAATACCACCTATTCGATCCAAGGAGTTGGATCAAATTCCTTTCAATTGAATTCAAGAGATGTACTCCATGTTGATGATATTTTGTATGTTCCTGGTTTGAAGAAGAACCTCCTATCTATTTTAGTTATAGAAGATAAAGGTTTCAAGGTAATCTTTATGGACAATCAAATGCTTTGATGGCCAAATATTTCATACTTGAATTCTATAGCTATAATTGGAGTTAGAGAGGGGGGTCTCTACAATTTTCTTAGAAAGTTCATTGAAGGCATGATCCATGACACAATCATTCTTTGTGATCTGTGTCATAGGAGGCTTGGTCATATCCATTTCAAATTGCTACTTGGATTCCAGAAGGTGGTAAAAGGTATGCTTGTATTTCAATCTAAGCATGATAGTGTCTGCAAAGGTTGTTCTCTTGGGATTAAAATCAAGAAGAGTTTTCTAAGTAGTACCAATAGATCCAAATGGATCCTGGAATTGATCCATTCAGATGTATGTGATCCTATGTCAGCACCATCCTTGATCAATTATCTGCAATATGTTATTTTCATAAATGACTTCTCTCCCAAGTCATGTATCTATTTTATGAAGGCTAAGAGTGAAACATTCAACAAGTTTCAAGAGTTTAAAGCACTAGTTGAGAATCAAAATGGAAATCACATTCATGCTTTGAGATATGATAATGGAGATGAGTTTGAGTTTCATGCATTTAATGATTTTTGCCATGATGCAGGGATAAGAAGACACATGTATGTACCTTACAACCCCCAGTAGAATGGGGTTTCTGAAAGGAAGAACATAACAATATGTGAGGCTATAGAATACATGAAGTGTGATCAAGATATTCCTACCTCCTTATGGAAGAGGCCTCCAACATTGTTGTTTATATCCAGAATAGAATCCCTCATGATATTTTGGGAGAAAAGACTCCAGAGGAAGTTTTCATTGGTGATAAACCAGATATTGGACACTTGAATATTTTTTGTTGTCCTATCTACATTCATGTGCCAATAGAGAAGAGGACAAAGATGGATCCATTAAAAAAGAAAGGGATTTTTGCTGGTTATAGTGAATCTTCCAGAGCTTATATAATCTATGTACTAGGGAAAATAAACATGGAAGTCAACAAAGATGTAACTTTTCATGAAGAAGATGCCTTCAAGTTCTCTAAATAACTTCAATGTGATTCATATATGGAGTAGGATGACTCTCCCATGATGGAGGATCTAGGTTTTGGTTATCCTCTTTCATATGTTGAGAGGGAGAATCCAAAAGAGTCCTTAGATGCACTTGGTTCTGAAGAATCAATATATATGGTTGAAAGATATCTTGATGAAACTCCCTCTAAGAGGAGATATGCATGGTACCGAACATTCTACAAGAGGCAAAAAAACATGGACCACCATAAGGAACATCCATGGAGCAAAGGAGACTTGAAAGGTATTCAAGATAAGTTGCACATATGAATCACATCAGTGATTCAAAACCTTCCACCTATGAAGAAGCCACTAAGAAGAAAGTATGGAAAGATTCCATGGTAGAAGAATACAAATCTATCATGAAGAATGATGTTTGGGAAGTGGTTCCTAAACTTGAGGGGAATTATATAGTAACTTCTAGGAGGAATTATAAAATCAAACATGTAGCTGATGGTAGTATTGAAAAGTATAAAGCAACATTTGTGGCTTGTGGTTTCACACAGAAAGAAGGAATAAAAATGACGAGACACTTGATCATGTTTATAGGTACACCACTATTTGAGCCATGATCTCACTAGATTCAATTCTAGGATGGATGCTTCAACATATGGATGTGAATAATTCCTTCCTCAATGGTGAGGTTTACGATAAGTATACATACAACAACCCGAGGGATTTGTAATTCATGGGAAGGATTCTCATGTATGAAAACTGAATAAATCCTTGTATGGGATTAAACAATCCTCAATTCCTTGGTATTCAAGGATTGAAAACTATATTAAGATCTTGGGATTCTCGAAGAGTGAAGTTGACCCTAACCTGTACTTCAAGATTATGAAGAACCAACCTATGATCTTGCTTATCTATGTTGATGAATTGTTCCTTAATGGAGAGGAACAATATATAGTTCAGTGCAAGAGGGATCTCTCTTCTGAGCTTGAAATGAAATACTTGGGTCTTATGCACTATTTTATTGGCCTTGAAGTTTGGAAAAGGAAATATGAGATTTTCCTTTCGCAAGGAAAGTACACAATTGATGTATTGCACAAGTTTGGTGTGATGGATTATAAATCCATGAATACACCAATGGTTTCTAATATGAGGAAAATACATGAGTCAAATTTCGTATCGGATCTAGTGGATCCTACTATGTATAGATAATTCATTGGTTCCTTGATGTACTTAATACATTCTAGGCCTGAAATATGTTATGATGTGACTATATTGAGTCAGTTCATGTCTCATCCCAGACATAAAAATTGGGTTGTTGCTAAGCATGTGCCTATATAGCTTTGAGGTACTATTGCTTATGGACTCACATATGCCTCTAGTAGAGGAGTGATGCTACTTTGTTATTACAACTCTGAATGGGGTGGTAGAATTGTGGACCAAAAGAGTATATCTATATTTTGTTTTAGCTTGGGTTCATATGTGATATATTGGTCCAGCAAGAAGCAGGGCCTCATAGCCTAGAGTACTACAGAAGCACAATATATTGCATCTAGTACCACTTGCCAAGAAGTTGTGTGGTTTAGGAAGCTACTTTCTAGGTTGTTCAATGAGAATCTTGAGACTACTATCATTCAATATGAAAATTAGAGTTGCATTAAGCTCTCAAAAAACCTTGTGATTCATGACAAGTCAAAACACATAGAGATGAAGTACCAATAAGCCTTCAGAATATAGAATCAAGCCAGGCTGTTTCTAACCTTCCAAACATTGAGTAGGCTGAATACAAGTCAGAAGATAAGCAATAGAACTTAAAGGTGTAATTTTGGAGTTGCTTAAATTTTTTGCAAAAACAGGGCTTTCGGTGGCTTAGGCGGACACTGAAGCATTTCATTAGCCACCGAAAGTAGTGCTTTCGACAGCTAACAGACACGACATTTTGATCCCTTAACCACCGAAAGCAGAAAGAGGCATAGGATCAAATTTTGGCACAAAGGACCAGTTTTGGGTGAACATAACTAGCTTAGGGATGAAGTATAAAGATGAAAGGCCTTGAAGAACAACATCAGGGAAGGTATGCTCTAGTTTTGCAGTTAAATAAAAGAAGAAAGGGTCACAAACACCAACTGTCTGGCAATTAGTGACTTATCTAGCAGAGGACCAGTTGCAGTTTATTCCTAGTACTCACTTCAGTGATCAAAGGGTTCAAACAGTGAACACATTTTATAGTTAGATAGGCTAGTAGTTAAATTAGGGTTTTTAACCGAATTCTACAAAAATAATTATTATGTCTATTTTTAGTAGATCAAATCAAATTTTTTTTAGGATTTGAATATTTTGTAAAGGCTATAAATCCTAAGACTTATGTTATTGAAAGGGTTCGACTTCGGGGACCTATAGAACATTACTACTATCAAGCTTCTCATATTTCTCATGACCTAATATAAGCTCTTTTGCTATCATATGTTCAGCTTCCATTTCTTGTCTGTTCTGTGCTTATGCTTGAATGTGTTGATTAGGTTTATTCATGTTAATTGATGTCTAATAGCTGTCATCCTATCCTCATATTGAAGATTTGAATTATAAGTACTTTCCTTGTTATGATTAGTCATTTATATATATTTGTTTTATGTATGACTATGTTAGCATGATAAGTTCTCCATCTCTACATCATATTATCAAACCTCTGAACAGTGGTAGTTAGAAGCCTTATCCCTGATTGAGTTTCATGCATGTATTGAGAGTGTGAGGTCCCGTAGGTCACATGACTTTATCCACTTAGAAAACCATAAAAAATTTAAGTTACCAGGCATCCTCAAGCTGCAACCTAGAGGAGTTTCTTAGAGTGATAACAAATTGGCACCGTTTCCGGGGAGAGGAGACTGAAGCTCATCTTCCCTAGGAGAAGACATAGATCCTGCTTTGATGATAGAAAAATTTTGGACACTACTCTGGTTGTAATCATTTATCTGGAAAATCCATTGAAATAAGGTGGCTTCAAGAAGACGAAGTACCAGAGAAAACCCTCAAGGGCCACCTGCAACACCTGTTTCAAATCCAGAAGAGATTCTGAGAAGAGCTAGGGCTTCACTAAGGTAGACCAATAGTGCTACAAAGGAAGCTACATCAGGTATTTCAAGAGATATTCCTGTTATTATTTCTTCTACTGAAACATTTGATTCTCAGGAATTTATAAATACATCAGAAAATTTTAGGGTTTGGGTATCTTCAAGCACTGCTGCTTGTGAAGATCCAATCCCTAGTGACTCCACTGGGATAAGTTTACCACCAACACTCTTTCAGCTACCACCCACATTAGTAGTATCTTCTTCCACCCTTTCCATACCCATTTCCAACATGGTCTCAGCCATGCCCATTGGAGACTATCTCAAATACATGCCTAAATTTACAGGAGAGGGAGGTTTCACAACTGAATAACATCTAGAAGCATTCTACAGTTATGTTGAGAACATAAATATAGAACAATAAGATGTGTGGACTAGGGTTTTTTTGCAAAGCCTAGATGGTCAGGTTAGGAAATGATTCAAAGAACTGCCTGCTAGATCAGTAGCAGGCATTGAAGCCCTAGATGACATCTTTCTAAAGAATTGGGGAGAGAGGAGAGACCAAATCTATTATATAATTGAGTTTAGCAACTTGAAAAGGGATAATAGGGATTCTGTCTCCAACTTCACCAAGAGTTTTAACAATATGTTCAGCAATATCCCCGCTAAGATCAAGCCCATTGATACCTCTACCAGAATCACCTATGAAAAGGCCTTTGACTCTAATTTCTGCATGCTTCTTAGAGAGAGGAGATTTGCCTCCCTATCACTCATGCAGGATGCTGCCTTAGAGGTAGAATCTAACATTGTAGTATCTCAGAAGGTCAAAGGAAATATAGATAGGAAGAAGTAGCCCACAGACCTCCTGGGGATTTTTCATCAGAGAACAAAATTGACAAAATGGCCAAATTGTTGGATAATTTGACTGCTGAAATGTCAAAGCTAAAAGACTGAGGGCAGATACCTGTGAGGGGTAATGGGCCAAGTGATTTTGTTCCCTGAAACCCTAATTTTGTCCCTTACAGAAGAGGCAACCCCCCAGTCTAGATCCTTCGAAGGGAGAGGAATCAGGTTGAATATTAGAGAATCAGAGCTCCCTTTCAGAATGTTGTACTAGAAGAAGAACCAGAGTTCATTCAGCAAGAAGGAAAGGATGAAGACAACATCAACTTCATGGAGGATGAAATTGACTATTTTTTTTTGACACAGGAAGAATATGAGGAAGCCATAATGGATGAACAAATCAGTGAAGAAGCAGTATATCAGGAATATGATCAAGGAGGTTATAATTTGAGGTCTTGGCTGATTGATCCCCCTAAGAATAATGTTGTTACTATAAAGCAGCCTGCTGATCTAGCTAAAAAGGTTACTGTTCCACCAAAGAAGATGGTTGTCATTCCCAAATAGCTGCAAAATCCAGTACATTCATCAACCCCTGATCCTGTCCAACTCAAACCTCCATTAAAAGAGCTAAGGTCTCCTGATAAACTGCATTATTCTTTCAATATTGAGTCAGAGATTAAGAAATTGAAGATCCCTTTCCCATTAATAGAGCTAATGAAAAATGATGCATTCAAATATTCAATACTGAAGTCCCTTCAACCGAAGATACATATAGACAATGAATTTGTCAATCTGCAAGATGATAAACCTATTATAACCTTAGGCCCTATGATTGAAGAGATAAATGATTCTTGCCCACCTTTATACATATCTTTGAATATCCAAGATAAAGTCCTTCATAAATGTTTACTATACTCAGGAGCTTCCCATAACCTAATTCCAAAAGTTGTGATGGATGAGCTTGGCCTCAACATTACAACACCCTACCATGATCTATTGTCCTTTGACTCCAGAAAGGTCAAGTGCTTGGGCCTCATCAAAGACCTTGTTGTAAACCTATCTCAACTACCCTCCAAAAGCTTAGTGATGAACATTGTAGTGGATGATATCCCTCCTAAATTTGGTCTCTTACTATCTCGATCATGGAGTAAAAGGCAGGGTGGTACCCTTCTGATGGACCTTACATATGCTACAATCCCAATGTTTAGAGGGGAGACCAAGAGGCTTTACAGAGAGAATCAGCTTGCCTACATCATAAGCAACGAAAATAGTTCAGTGAACCACCCCATCTATGCAGTAGACACAGATTTTGGGTCATGCATTCTACAGATAGATGATTCTCAGAAATACCAGTCCAACTTACTAATCCCATCTGTCAGAAACCAGAAGAAGTGACCACATCAGTCTGGAACATGTATTTTGATGGGGCTAGCACTCAAGCCTCAACAGGAGCAGGTGTATTGTTGATCTCTCCATCCAAAGAGACTATTCATCTGTCTTATAAGCTTGATTTTAAAACCACTAACAATATAACAGAATATGAATCCTTGCTGTTAGGAGTGAAAGCTGCCAAGGGAATGGGGATCATGTGTATGAAGATATTTGGAGATGCAGACCTTATTATACAGCAGGTCAACAACACCTTTCAAGAAAATAATGTCAGACTGAAGGCTTACAGGGATGAGGTATGGAAACTCAGAGACTCCTTCATGTTTTTTGAAGTGTCATATATACCTAGGGCTATGAATCACCTGGATGATTCCCTTGCTGTCTCTACAAGTCTGTTTGTTCTCCCTTTACCTCCTAGGCTCAGCTATGATATTCAAGTCAAGTACAGACCTTCCCTACCAGATAATGTGAAATTTTGGAAGGTGTTTGAGAATGATGATGAGCCTAGTAAATTTCTCCAGGTAGTAGATGAATTCTCTGATATGCATATAGATCAAGAAAATATAAACATGGAAGAATCCCAGCAGCTCAAGTTGAAAGATAAATTAGCTGATCAGAATATTTTTCAATTACCCAGCAATTATATACCTCGGAGTCTGGTACCCTTGGAAGAGATATTTGATCATAATGATATCCCCCTCAATCCTGCAAAAAAAGATCAAGACCCTACTGTCCAAGAGAAAAACATGGGTAGCCAAAGTCATCCGAAACTTATAAATATATCCACCGAGTTGACTGCTTATCAGAGGTCCAAATTTTGTGGCCTAATTAAAGAATTTGCTGATATCTTTTCCTGGGAGTACAGTGACTTGAAAACCTATGACACCAATATCATCCAACATAGGATTCCATTGGAGAAGGACACCATCCCTTTCAAACAGAAGCTGAGATCCATCTGTCCTCTCCTACTACCTATAATTGAAAAAGAAATCCATAAGCTCCTCAAAGCCAAAATCATGATTCCCCTCATGTATTCCAAATGTATTGCAAACTTAGTAGTGGTAAGGAATAAGAATGGGGAGATTAGGTTATGTGTGGATTTCAAAAATCTGAACAAGTGCTCCGAAAAAGACAACTATCCACTACCCAAGATGGAACACCTGTTGCAAAGAGTCTCGGGGGCTAGTATCATGTCATTTCTGGATGGTTTATCTAGATACAACCAAGTTGCTGTGCACCCTAATGACCAAGAGAAGGCTGCTTTTATCACTACCTAGGGAACTTTCATGTATGCCAAAATTCCATTTGAACTGATGAATGCTGGGGCGACTTTTCAAAGAGCCATGGACCTAGATTTTCTAGGATTGAAAGCCAAATTCGTGCTTATATACCTGGATGACCTCATTGTTTACTCCCACAACAATCATGAACATTTGCAGCACTTGATGAAGGTATTTCTAAAATGTAGGAAATTTGGGATATCACTCAACTTTAAGAAATCCCAATTTGCACTCAGTGAGGGTAAAATCCGAGGTCACATAGTCTTCGCTGAGGGTGTGAGAATTGATCTTGTTTGGGTTGAAGAAATCTAGAAGTTGTCCATACCTAGGTCAAAAGGGGATATTCATTTCTTTCTGGGTAAGATAAATTTTGTCAGGAGGTTCATCCCTAACTTTGTTGAGTTGGTAAAACACATAACATCTATGTTGAAAAGGATGCAGAAATCAAATGGACTGACCAAGAAAGAAGCTCTTTTGAAGACATCAAGAAGGATATCATTGGAAGCTCCCACTCTGATTATTCCAGACTCTACCAAGGGTTTCTACATCTTCTCCTTTGCATCCTATCACACAGTGGCAACTGTACTATTACAAAAAGATGAT
The DNA here is from genome assembly GCA_001517045.1 of Pseudotsuga menziesii. Lineage (NCBI taxonomy): Eukaryota > Viridiplantae > Streptophyta > Pinopsida > Pinales > Pinaceae > Pseudotsuga > Pseudotsuga menziesii. The sequence goes on from LPNX010550338.1 coordinate 856,369, forward strand.
GAAGGTCTTGATCACCCAATTGCATTTTTTATCAAGACATCGAGGGATGCTGAAATGAAGTATGATCCCATTGATAAGCAGGCTTATTCTCTCATCAAGTCATTGAAAACTTTCAGGATATACATTCTACATGCAAAAGTCCTTGCCTATGTCCCTTCAACTGCTGTAAAGGATGTGTTGACTCAACCTGACATTGATGGAAAAAGAGCTAAATGGATTTCCAAGCTTATTGAGTTTGACATAGAGGCAAATCCCACCAAGCTGGTGAAAGGACAAGGTATAGCCAAAATCATGGCTAAAGAAAACTGTGAAATTTTGTGGATCAATTTCACTTGTGTAAATTCGGCAAATTTGCAAACTAAAGTAGCAGCAAAAGTAGTTCAGGATTATAATGACATTCAACAAAGTTGTGGGGCCCTAGGGTTATTAGACTATCCTAGTGAAGTCAACCCTAGGTGATTCATTGTAAGTTGGGACAATAGTCCCCACCGTTGTGTTACCCTCCTATTGGTCGGAGGAGGCAAATTGCCCACAATTTGTGGGGCACTAGGGTTATTAGACACTCCTAGAGATGTCGGATCTAGTAAGTAATTGTTAAGTGAGGCCGACATGTTGGAGTGGGTTTCAAGTGAACGAAATAATATAAATAGAGAGTGAGCCTCTCTATTTATCACACACACACTCACTCATTGGAATGCATGCGTGAGAGGAGAAGTTACTGGGACAAGAGAGAGACTGTTGCTGTCGGGAGATCATCTTTATGTTTTTGGGTTTTACTTTTGGTGCTGATTCTATCTCTAAGGAAGTTGTGGGGTTTTATCCTTTATGGTTTCCCTAAGGAAAATTGTTTGTGTCTCTTGTCTCTTGTTTTATTGCTGTGCATGTTATTCTTTGAGTTAAAGATCCTAAGATCATAATGCTAGCTTGAAAGATGAAAATCTAACATGGTATCAGAGCTAACCTGAGAAGAAGACATTGTGTAGCTAAAGAATCTACGGCTTCTTACTTTTTGGTTCTCTCTCTACAATCCATCAGCAAAAGTATGCTAGGATGACTCTTCATTGAAGGGCACATCTTTATGTGGAAGCGGAATTTGATTCCGAGCATTTTCAGTTTTGGTGCAGAAAATTAGGGCTTCTTGCAGAAGAGGAATTTTTGAGTGAGCCCAGCATAGGATTTATATCCTCATAAAAATCAAATTTTAGAGACATGGATCAAGTTTTTTGGTTTGGTGAAACTTCGGGAAAGTCAAACCCTAGTTTGACCTCGAGCTAGAAAAACCCTAAATACTAAAACTGCTGAGTTTTGGTACATTTTCTATATCCCAATATTGGAAAAGTATAAGGATCTAGAAATTGTAGAGTCTAAAAATAAAATCGTTATTTACACTGTGTCCAAAATTCATCCTCAGAATCGCTATATTCTGGGAGATATGATCCCTCCAAGTTAGGGTTCTAGCCTCTTCCAGAATTCATCCCTAAACAGGACACCTTGGGAGAATAGATATATCTTGAGCTACAAAGGTCCAAATGAGATTTTTGAAGATTTTACAGAAATTTCATGGAATTTACATTCTTTGGTCTGAGGTTCAGACTCAGAAGATGAACCAGTGACGCGTGGTAGTCCGTACAACTTCTCTGTTCTGAACAGTCCTGTAACAGGTCACATTGGGAAAATTACCATAAGTCCCAATTGGTGGAACCAATTCTGCTGAAACCCATGGTTTTGGATCAGGGTCATGTGAGGTTACCTCAGTGAGAAATTTTAGACACAGAGGAGCATTTTTTCAGAGATACCGCAGAAACAGTAACAGGCATTTCTGCAGAAGAAATTGGAAAACTAGGGCTTCCTGTTCCGGGAGCTTCCCTCCACTGTTTTCAGAAAGGGAGTACATTAGACAGCTCCATTTGAATAGATCTATATTTCTATCCAATCAGATCTAAACTATTCCAAGTTTTGAAAATTAGGGTTTCTCTGATAAACCCTAAATCAGCGAGCTCCGGAACTAGGACGAACACCTCAAATCGATAAGATATAATCTTTTGCTATTTTCATTTGAGGTTATCATTTCAAAGTGATCTATCACATCAGCTTGATGATAAGCTTGGTGAAGTTGACAACTTCCAAGCATGGAAGTATATGATCTCTCTGAAGAAAATGAATTGGACACCTACATGAGTAGAGAGGTTCCAGTTCCAGAGGGAGATGAGGCTAAAAGCCTTACACAATAAGAACTTGGTCAAGGCCAAGAATATCATTATTGATTCAATCACGAATCAACTTGTACCACAAGTGTATTCCCTAAAAATACCGAAGATGTTTGATTCCTTAACCAAGCTATTTGAAGGGAATAACCTAATCCGGAATATGACCTTAAGAAACTAGTTGAAGAATGTGAAGATCCAGAATGCAGAGACCATATAGTCATACTTTACAAGGGTATCTCAAATCAAAGAACAACTTGTAGTAGTAGAATAAGAAGTGGAGAATGCAGAAGTGGTGATAGACACCTTGAATGGTCTCCTAGGATCATGGAATTCATTCATGTGAGGAATGTGTGCCAGAAGGAAGTGATTACTTTCAACGGAATTTGGGAAGAAGAAGAAGCTCGACTCATATTAAGAGAAGAGAATATGGGAGCAACTGAAGATCAAATTCTCACCATCGAAAGAAGATCCCTCAAGTGATGAGGAATACGAAGAACTCAACTCTTGAAGAACCCGTTATCCATCTTAGCATTTGGATAAGAAACGACGCTATTATGAATGAAGAAGATGATGAAGCTGAAGGCTCAAGAAGGAGTATACCCATGAAACAAATAAATATAAGTATTCAATTGTCATTTCATGATATTATTTTGTTATTCATTTGTTTATATTTAGTTGATGTATTATGCATGATAGAATGTCTGCATTAACGAAAATATACTACTAATATGCATGTAATGTGTAAGTAGCTCATGGTGCTATACAACTCTCCATTGCTACTTATCTAGAATGAAACCTATTTGTTGACATATTGGATTAGTGCACATTCTCAATGTTGTCCTGGTAGAGATGGAAGGCATCTAGAAAGTTTTCGTGAGATATGGATGAATGTTGTATTGGCTAAAGTAGTTGCATGATCATATATTTATGCATAAGAATTTGCCAGTATGAATATTCCTTATGAAATGTTTCTAAGCATACAAATTCATTTGACTTGTAGGAAAGATCGCATACATAATCGCCTACAAGCAAAGAAGAATGAAGACTTGTTCCTAAGAACAAGAGACGACAGTTCAAAAATGAAGAATAATATGATGAGTGCAGCGACATCATTGATGCAGAACCTTCCAGCCATGAAGAAGTAACCAAGAAGGAAGGGAATAATAGTTCAAGAAGAATGATGTCTAGGATGCAGTATCGATACATGAAGGGAAGTTCATAGTTCCATCATGCAGTAGATGGAAACATCGTGGGATACAAAACAAGATTCATAGCATGAGGCTTCTCACGAAAAGAAGGCATAGACTACGAAGAGACATTTGCAGCCAGTAAGAATTGAAACACATACATGATGAGATTGATGAAGATCTTAACCTTTGCTACAAGGTTGAAGATGAAATTCTATACATGAGATGGATACATAGAATACTAGTAGCATAGGAAGCTACTTGTCACTCCGGTATAGAATGTTTCAGTGCATAGAGTACATAAGATAGAGGGAGTATGATGCTTCGCTTCAGAGGGAGTGACTACAGAAGATATAAGGTTCGACATGGTACGACAGGATGGATAGATAACTGATGACTCTAGGCTTTACTGAGAGTAAAGCATATTCCAAACTTTACTTCAAGGTTGAAGGCGGAAGGCCAGTGATGCTCTTGTTATGTGTCGATGCACTATTTTTCTAGGCATGGAGGTGTGGAAGAATGTGGATGGAATCTTCCTTGGACAAAGGAAGTATGCAATAAAGATCCTAAAGAAGTTCAGGATGATGGATTGTAAGGCCATGACCACACCTATGGCATCGAACCTGAAGCTATTGAGTGATGCTTCATCAGAGACGGTTGATGCTACGATGTATTGTCAGATGATTGGGTCCTTGATGTACCTAAGACCATATATTTGCTTTGTTGTGAACACATCGAGACATGTTCACCTGATGGTTGCAAAGCATGCAGGGGTACAGTTGAGTATGGGCTCAAGTATGATATGAATCAGAAGATTATCCTGGAGGGTTATGTTGATTCATATTGGGCAGGCAGTGCCATCGATAGGAAGAGCACTTCAGGGTGTTGCTTTGGTATGGGATCAGGTGTGATCTCCTGGTTTAGCAGGAAGGAATCCTGTGTAGCACTGAGTACAGCTGAAGCAGAGTATGTCGCAGCTTGTTCAGCTAGTTGTGAGGCAGTATGGCTAAGGAAGCTACTGTTTGATTTATTTGATCTCCAGTTGGATGCTACTTGTATACATTGTGACAACCAGAGTTGTGTGAAGTTGTCAGAGAATCCAGTGTCCCATGACAAGTCGAAGCATATCGAGATCAAGTATCACTATATCAGGGATATGGTGCAGAAGGGAGCAGTGAAGTTCCAGTATGTTGCGACGGATGATCAGATAGCTGATGTGTTGATGAAGCCATTGACCATAGTGAAGTTGGAGTACTTCAAGGAGAAGCTTGGTGTTCTCTATATTGAGGTCCCTTCCAAGGGGAAGTGACGAGTCCAGAAGCGATTCTGATGAGTAGGTTATATGTAAGGGTTGAGCCATTCTATCATGGTGAGAGGATTTGGTTCCTTCAATGTCAGATATGAGTGTTGAATGCCATTTTGGGAATGGAGGTACCTGGTCAGTTACCAGGAACACTTAGTCTCAGACTGAGAGAGCCATTCTGATGAGTAGGTCAAATGTAAGGGCTGAGCCATTCTGTCATGGCTAAAGGATTAGGTTCCTCCCATGTCAGATATGAGTGCTGGCCATTCTGATGAGTAGTTCAGATGTAAGGGAAACTGCCACTCTCTGGGAGAGTGGAGGAAGCTGGTCTGTTACTAGGTAGCTCAGTCTGGGACTGGGGGCCATTCTGGCGAGGGTGTAGGATTTGGTTCCTAGCAGGTCAGATGTGAGTGCAGGCCATTCTGGCGAGGGTGTAGGATTTGGTTCCTACCAGGTCAGATATAAGGGAAAATACCATTCTCTAGGAGAATGGAGGCACCTGGTCCATTACCAGGTAGCTCAGTCTGGGACTGGGGGCCATTCTGGCGAGGGTGTAGGATTTGGTTCCTACCAGGTCAGATGTGAGTGCATGCCTTTCTGACAAGGGTGTAGGATTTGGTTCCTACCAGGTCAGATGTAAGTGCTGAAGCCTTTTCCTAGATGAAAGTGATGTCCTATCATGCTGGTGAATGTGAGTGCTGGGCCTTTCTGATGTGATCATAGGATTGATCCTATATGATCAGATGTGAGTGCTGGGCATGCCTTTCTGATGAGTAGGTTAGATGTAAGTGCTGGGTGTGCCTTTCTGACGAGTAGGTCAGATGTAAGTGCTGGGAGAGCCATTCTGATGAGTAGGTCAGATATAAGCACTGAATAAGACCTACATTATAGCTAGGCCTACAACCAACATGAAAGAAGGCTGGCTTTGTAGAACTTCCTGTGATGAGAAGAATCATGAGATAGCACCCATTGTACTAATCTAGATCGAGTGAGGATCTAGATCCAGTGATGATGATTCAACAGCGATGATCTAGATCGAGTGATAATCCAGATCTAGTGATGATGTCCAGTGATGATCCAGATCGAGTGATGATGTCCAGTGATGATCCAGATCCAGTGATGATGACCCGTGATGATCCAGATCGAGTAATGATGACCCGTGATGATCCAGATCGAGTGATGATGATCCAGATTGAGTGATGATCCAGATCTGAAGATGAAGATGAATTGAAGACGAAGATGACTTGAATATGTAGATGACGAGATGATCCAGAGAAGAAGACCAGTGATGAAAATTGTGTCGAGAGAATACCTTCCTAGTTAAGAGGGAGTGTTGATGTAATTGTAACTTCGGAATGTATTCACTTATATTTCTTATCTATTGTAACCCAATGTTTATTCCAGGATGTACTTGAGTCATGTCATGCCCCGATGTTCCGATCGAGAAGTTTCTATAATGTGAAATTCATGTAAAGTCATTGTGGGTAACTCTACTATTGGTCAAGGGTTAAAGTCCCCACAGTTGTGGGGCCCCAGGGTTATTAGAATATCCTAGTGAAGTCGACCCTAGGTGAGTCATTATAAGTTGGGGAAAAAAAGTCCCCACCATTGTGTTACTCTCCTATTGGTCAGAGGAAGCAAAGTCCCCACAAGTTGTGGGGCACTAGGGTTATTAGACACTCCTAGAGATGTTGGCTCTAGTAAGTAATTGTTAAGTGAGGCTGACATGTTGGAGTGGGTTTCAAGTGAACAAAAGAATATAAATAGAGAGTGAGACTCTCCATTTATCACACACACACTCACTCATTAGAGCGCATGAGTGAGAGGAGAAGTTACTGGGACAAGAGAGAGACTATTGATGTCAGGAGATCATCTTTATATTTTCAGGTTTTACTTTTGGTGCTGATTCTATCTCTGAGGAAGTTGCAGGGTTTTATCCTTTATGGTTTCCCTGAGGAAAATTATTTGTGTCTCTTGTCTCTTGTGTTTTATTGCTGTGCATGTTATTCTTTGAGTTAAATATCCTAAGATCATAATGCTAGCTTGAAATATGAAAATCTAACACATGTGACCAATGCCAAAGTTTCATAGGGAAGCAACAACTCAGATCTTTGCCACTTAGACCTATTGTAGTGAATGGTCCTTTCCAGCAATGGGGTTTTGATTTCATAGGTGAAATTAATCCTTCATCCAGTGGTCAGCACAAATGGATCCTAGTAGCCATAGACTATTTCACCAAGTGGATAGAGGTAGTACCCACCAGGAATGCAACTCATTAGGTCATCATGAAGTTTTTATATGAGAATATCCTTATCAAGTTTGGTTGGCCAGTGAGGCTAGTAACTGATAATGCACCAGCTTTCAAAGCCGGGGCATTGGTTAACATGTGTGAGTTGATGGGCATTCAGCTGGTGCATTCTACATCTTATTACCCTAAAGGCAATGGATTGGCTGAGTCATCCAAAAAAATCCTAGTCAGGATCATCAGAAAACCATTGGGGACAAATCAGAAAAGCTGGGATTCTAAGCTGAAGTTTGCTTTATGGGCTGATAGGGTAAGAGACAAAATATCTATAGGTATTTCTCCCTTCAAATTAGTTTATGGCACTGAGTCCATTTTTCCCATTCAACTAATTCTACCAGTAGCAAAATTCTTCTAGGAGGAGAAAGATGAACCAAATGATATGGTAAGGAGGATGATGGATTTGGTGGAGTTGCAACAAGTTAGGGAACAAGTGATAGGAAAGACATAAGCTCATCAGTAGAAGATCAAGGTCATGTTTGAAAAAAAGGAAAAAGTGGATAACTTTCAAGTTGGAGATTGGGTCCTCAAGTGGGATACTGTCAGGAAGGACAAGGGAAAACATGGAAAGTTTGACTCTCTGTGGATTGGCCCTTTTGTGATAGCTCAAATACAATAGAGAAACATCTTCAAATTGCAAAATCTGGAAGGGGAGGAGGTGTTTCATGGCCCAGTAAATGGGCGATTTCTGAAACTCTATTTTATCTAAGGCACTGAGGCGTTGTTATTGTAAAATATTAGTTAGTAGGTTGTTTTTGTTTACAAAATAATCTCCATGCCCAATGGAACATTAGATGATAGTTTTAAATTCTTTAGTTGTTTTCTAGGAAAGGCATTTTGGTCTGGGGTTCTTGGGACCTCACAGGAAGGTTCCCATCCCCAAGTAGGAGCAAGATGTTATCTCCCAAAATAAATTTATTTTTCAATAAGTTCATTTAGAATATTTATTTTTTATAGGATGAAGAGTTCAAGTCATATTATGAAAGATTTTAAGGTGACTGAAAAGTTGAGGATCTCTAGTATTTCGATATTTGAAAAAAATGAAAGTTTTAGCTTTCGGTGGCTTGGGCATGTTTTCCAACAGCTCATTAGCCATTGAAAACCTTTGGTTTCAGCAGCTAACAGTGTAATGCAGGATCATGGTTATCCACCGAAAGCTGGCTCGTTCGTTTATTTGTTAAAAAGGGCTTTCGGTGGCTTAGGCGAGACTTTCAAACAACTCATTAGCCACCGAAAGTGTTGGTTTCAGCAGTTGAGCGAGAGATTGAAGGAGGGCATTAACCACCGAAAGCAAATGAAAAACGTTGGGGAAAAGTAAGTTTTGGTGGCTTAGGAGAAACTGTTGATGATTCATTAAACAAGGACATACAAAAAGGCTATAATTCACCGAAAGCGAGTTTCACAAGACCGTTTGGAAATCAATTTTCGGTGGCTTGGGAGAAAATGTTAGTGGTTCATTAGCCACTAAAAGCTCATCTTTCGGAAGCTAGCAGAAAAAATCCTAAGTGCCCTTAACCATCGAAAAGGCCGAAAGAGGAAACGGTTAACTACCCATCAAATCAAAACTCGTCAGCATAGGAGAGATCATGATTAGGCATGATAAACCACCGAAGGATAGGGAAACTACAGCAAGGCGTAAGTAAATGATAGAGGAGGTCGTTATTTATCTAATGGTGACCGATGTGATTCAAAACCATAGTTTTCCCTCCATCTATCCAATGAACTGCATAAAATATGCACTGAATATCAAGTTTGAATTAAAAATTGTTGCTGGGCAAGTGGTCTCGAAGATATCACAAAAGGCCATACTCCTCTTACTCAAGCACTTCTCAAGCAGTTAAAACCCTCATAATCAGTGCCCTATCCTCTAGTACACTCCACCTTCGATTTTATGAATCCTCACCACTTGAAGCCACCTATGAAAGTCAGCCTGCTAACCTCTTCCACAGAACTTGAATTGAATTTTTGCAAGCACTTAAGAGCACATTCAACAAATGAAGAAGGGAGGGCCTGCTCTCAGGAAAGAATTAGGAGACATCAGCTACCTGGAAGCACATCCAGAAGTCTTCCAGTTCTTCAAAGAGGTAAGCTGCTACAATTTTTGTGAGAAATTTCAAGGTTCACACCAGCAGGTGGCTGAAGCATTTGCTCTCTCTTTCGATGGCTCCAAGGAACTCATAGGTAAGGAGGAATTCATGGTGGATGAAACCCTAATTGCAAAGGTGATTGAACACCCAAGAACTGGGGATAAGTTGTTTAAAACCACCATTACTAAGGATGTGGAGTTCATATCTTATTTGAAGCCTAAACACAGAGGGGTGGTGTGGAAGAAAAGTGTCCCATCCACCTGGCTAGAAGAGAGGTGGAAACAATTATTAAAGGCCATTATGGTATATATAAATTGTGAAGGTAGATACAAGAGGGCCATGATTTATCATTTCAAACTAATGAACCACTTCATAGGAAAGAGTCCACTGAATTTACCTTTCTAATTACATAGGAGCCTGGAAAAAATGGCACACCAGGTGAAGGATTAGCCAACTAATATTGTTGGAAGATTGTCTCACCATGGCCTTATACAACTCCTTATCCAATAATTTCTGAAGAGGAGAAATATGGCATGGACACATTTCATTTTTTGGAATGGTTTTGAAACAATCCTATAGCCAGAAGAGAAGGGAAAGTCTCCTTCGAAGAAATATAGCACCCCCCAGAGTGGGAAGAGGAAAATAAGGGCTGTATTCCCAACAACGGTAGAGCAGTCTCCTTCCTCTTCTAAAACCAAGCAGGTTAAAACAAAACTAGACTTTAGTGAAAAGGGAAAGGAAATCACAACACATAGTGGAAACATTTTGAACCTGCCCTACTCATATTCAGAAGAAGAAGGGGAGGAAGGTGCTGACCTAGCAGTGCAGGTTGTAGGAGGAAATGAAGAACTTCCATCACCTACACCAATAGAGCAAGATGAACCAGTAGAAAAGGATTCTTCTAGCAAGCCCAGGGCACAGAGAGTAAATCAGTTGCTGAGACAAGTGTATGAGATGGAAGTTTTAGAAAGAGAGATAAAGAAAAACAATGCTATATTGACCAAGAGGAATAAGCAGTTGCACAATTATTTCCTGGAGATGAGAGGAATGTATATCTTTCTAAAAATAAGAAACCTAAGACACATGAAGGACAACAATAGGTTGTATAGAATGATCAGGCTTTTGAGGCTGCAGGTGAAGAATACCAGGCCAAACCCTAGCACTCATATTACACTGGAAACCCTAGTTGAAGCAGCAGTAATCCTTCAGAATCCAGAATCAAGCTAGGCTATTGCTAACCTTCCAAACATTGAGTAGGATGAATAAAATTCAGAAGATAAGCAATCAAAGTTAAAGGCGTAATTTTGGAGCTGCTTAAATTTTTTGTAAAAACAGGGCTTTCGGTGGCTTAGGCGGATGCTGAAGTGGTTCATTAGCCACCAAAAGCAGCGCTTTTGACAACTAATAGACTCAACATTTTGATCCCTTAACCACTAAAAGCAAAAAGAGGCATAGGATCAAATTTTGGCACAAAGGACCGGTTTTGGGCGAACATAACTAGCTTAGGGATGAAGTATAAAGATGAAAGGAACTGAAGAACAACATCAGGGAAGGTATGCTCCAGTTTTGCAGTTACATAAAAGAAGAAAGGGTCACAAACACTAACTGTCTAGCAAACAGTGACTTATCTAGTAGAGGACCAGTTGCAGTTTATTCTGAGTACTCACTTCAGTCATCAAAGGGTTCAAACAGTGAACGAGTTTTACAGTTAGATAGGTTAGTATTTAAATTAGGGGTTTTAACCTAATTCTACAAAAACAATTATTATGTCTATTTTTAGTAAATCAGATCCAATTTTTCAGGATCTGAATATTTTGTAAAGGATATAAAGCCTAAGACTTATCTTATTCAAAGGGTTCGTGTCACATACCCCAATTTTGTAAAATAATGTTATTTGTTTTAATTTGATTCCTAATACATTATGTTAAATTTAATGCTAAGTAGAAACTGATGACTCATCAGAGTCAAAAGATGTGGAATGTAATTCTGAATATTTTATTTTTAATAAATAAAAAGTGGAGACAACAGCTTGGGAGAGTTGTTAATAAGAATGTTACTGGTCAAACTGGTGGAAGGAACTAGGTGGAGAGAAAAAGACAAGTGGCAGCATCCTCAAACACTTCCTATGTTGCAGGTGGAAAATTCCCTACATTTGGGGTCATGATCCCCCAAGAAAGTGGGATCAGAGCAGGTGGCTCAATTAATGACAACTAACCCAAAAATACCTAGGCAATCTTTTAAAAGTGCCCAATGTAGAGGGCTGAGGCTGCTAAGATATTTTCTAGGAGAAGAATCATTCAGAAGGAATGCACTTCAAGGAATTCATTGGGAAAAGGGGGAAATTGTAAGGAAGGTGTTTTAAAGGATAAAATGCAGTAACTTGATCTGATACAACTTCTTAGCCGAGATAATTTGACTGACGAGTTCAGGATTGGTATTGAGTCTCAGGACTAGTACTTGAGTACTTGCTTCACCTAGATCCATCCAGGGAGACCAGAGAAGGCTCGGGGGTCCTGAGGAGTCGCTGTTTGAGCACTCTCCAGGATTTGGTAGGGAGGAACGACCTCCCATTGCTGTTGTCGACCAATATTTAAGAACAGGTTCTGCTATTTATTAATTTCTGTGTTATTATTTGTGTGTGATTGAATGATGCATTTGCAGTTTATAGTGTAAAAACTTAGAGGATAGAATATCTTAGCTTGTTTAGTAATGAATTTATTCTTAACGAGAAACAAATCCTACTTGTGTTTTTCCCCATCTAGAGTAATCCAGATCGTACTCTAGCATAGGTGGTGTATTTAAATGAAGATAGTATGATGTAAATTTAAAATAAGATGTTAGCTTGATTATGAGAATGTTTTCTTTATTTGTTATCAGAAGGAATAGTATTCTGTACATGGAGTAGGGTTAGACCTAGACAGTGAATGTTAGAATGTTAGTAAAAGAAAAAGAAGCTATATCATTATATTAATAGTAGTATGTTTTGGTAGATCCACAGTTCTCTATACAACATTCATTTCAGTAATCTTATTATTTATTTTGAAACCAAAAGAAAAGAATATAATAGTTAAAATATGTAGTGTTAGGTTAAATTAGAATGCCTTTCAGCTCTACAGATTATTTCTTTCTTGTATAGGATAAATAACTACTGTATTTACAGCAATCAAACGGTGAGTAAGTATAGATAAATCTGGAATTAATTATAAATATACAACTAGTTAGTTTGTTAGTTCTTTTATTTTATAAATACTAATATTATAACATAAATAGGGTAACTTAGAATACAGAAGGTACTTCTTATAAATTATTTAGTGTATAAAGTATAAGAATACAACCTTAAAATACTATCTTATTATACACCTATAAATAGACTAAGAATAAAGATAATATATATAATTGTAGGAACAACATTACTTGCAGGTAAAATAACATTCTTATCTCACTATAATAAATATTAAGTAATACACATTTTGTACTTAAAAGATGTAACTATCAGTTACACAAATATAACTGTAAGAACATTAAATTACATAAATTCTGAAGGTTAACAAATACAAAACAATATTTATAACTTTATTAGAATAGAGTGAGTTAAGGTAGTCCATGTAAAAACATTATACAGTTATCCTAAATAATTTACAGGTTAAAAATTAAATATAATAACTTGCAGGAATCAAATTAACAGAACTTAGACATGCTCGATTCACTGAGCTTAGATAACCATTTACACAATATAAGTAATAACCAAATAAATTACAGTAGTACATTGTAAATAAATGATAATTTAAAGAAACAGTAAATACGTTTTCATATCGCCAAGTTAGGGTAAAAACCCTATTATCTCAAAATTACAACAAAGGTATAAAACCAAAGAGTTTAAGCTCTTTTCTAAACGCCTCTCAGCTTCTAAAAGTTAATAGAGTATGGCTTCATTAGCCTTTCTTTCATTTATATATATATATACACAAGTAAACAGATCAAAAATCAAAATTTACAGTCACAGCCTAAGCCGGAAACCCTGCATAAAGCAAGGGTTTTAACATCAACGGAGAACAACGAACCAAGTTAACCCAAGTAGACCAAAACCACGAGGGTTTTGTAGGCCACGACGACCAACCATAAAATGTCCCATAAGGGACTGAACAAAGATGAACAGCCATGGGTTATCCAAGGCTTACCGTGAGCAAGCGCTTGTCCCAATATTGCATCAACCATGCAGAAGGACAGGTCAACACCTGTGTAACATCAAACATACAAATGGTTAACATATTTCTTTATATAAGCTGAATTGTATCAAAACAAGATAACGAAGATATTAATAGCAGTTCTTACCTCAAAATTTCATTGAAATGTAACCACCCACAAGCAGTAGTGTAACTGCCAACGCGAGGAGGAACCCAACCTTCATCTGCCAAAGGAAATCTGGAGTTTACTATCGCAGCATTAACCAACAAAGGCCCAAAAGATGGAACAACAAGCCAAGCAGGTGTAAACACTTGGGCTGCAACCTTTCCAACCCTAAAACCCACTCTACTACGAAACCCTATGACCTGACAAAACTCGAGAGGTGTAGCCACAATGCTCACTACTAGGCCATGGGAGAATAAGGCACTTGCAGACTGAAGATTACTGAAAGGAGCAAGCAGCAAGGGATAAACTCTGAAGGAAAACCAGCAACCCAGTTCCAGCAACAACCAAAATGTTTACAAATCTTCTCTATTGAATGTGTAGGGCGAGCTCACAACGTGTAGGAGACAAAGAAGCCAAGCCGGGAGATTGCCAGCGACAAGTTGTAAAGCGACAGGGCGGGCAGCTAACACAGTAGCAGAGCAGCTGGAGGCCGAAAACAATGGGGAAAAATAACAAGTGTAGGGTTTGACAATGCTTTATAATGACGTAACACTTGGCTGTGATGATTCCACGTACTCATTTGAAATTATTTGCATGCAGTAGGTAAATCCCTATAGTCTCAGCGTGTAATCAACAAACGAATTATCATCCCAATCACATGGAGATCCGAAGTTTCGATAAGGTTCGATACACCTAAGTCAACCTAGCTTGCACGCTGAAGTATAAACAACAGGACAATGGTATTATTGTTAGGTCTTAAACTTACCAAGGGCGTAGTCAATACTACGACCCATCACCTTTACAAAATGATATTCATACACTGAAACGAATAACCTATCCAAGGTGATGCCAGATAATATTTACAAAAGGAATTTATAAAATTATTTATGGAAAATAATCTTCTTGTAAGCAAGTATTTGTTTAATCAAACGATTATAACATAGCAATGGTATAATAATATGCGACCTAGCACATCTTACAAGCAAGGGATGCATATAATAAAAGATTATAAAACTTTAATTCAAGGTTATACCATAGACTCTTCATGGGCGCGGTCAAATCTATGACCCCTTTGTTTATACAAACATGGCATTCATTCATTTAAAACAACTATAACTCTATCCAAAGTTATGCTATTTGAATGTTTATAAAAGAAATTCATAAAACCAATTTATGGTAAATACCCTTCATGCTAGTGTTAGTCTCATTGCCTTTGAGTATTTAATTATTAACTAGTAAGGGTTGCAATTGAGCATGTTAAGACTTAAAATACTTAAGGAGCTTGACATTGGAATTTTAATAATTTATTGACAATAACTGGATAATATATTCCAAGTAAATTATATGCAGAGGAACTTAATTCTTCAACTCTATTATAGTCTAATTGAAAGTAGCTTGTAATGAGGATATAATTCCATTAAAACTTCAAGATTTGGAAAATGGATTAATAGTATGGAAACTTATTAAATATGGCACATTACTTTCACATTGCAAGGAGTAACCAAAAATTTATTATGACATAAAGGGTTTATGTTCACAATTTAAGATAGACCCTTAACGTAATAACCCTGCCATCTTTAGTCTGCGTGTAAAGAAATATTTAAGGCATTTACACACATCGACTATGGTAAACACTGATAAATATTGAAGAGTTTAGTACCCAATAAAAACTATAAATTACAACTAGAGAGAGAGAACAACTGTCACCAATACTGAAAGGACTGAATCTCCTTTCCATGGTGTCTTTAAAAAGAATAACAATTTAATGGTTTTACCTCATAAAAGCATTTGAAAATTGAATAGCATTTATATTCTTTTACTGATCTATTATTTTTGCAACGAACATATATCTGTATGCGTAATGTTTATTGACAAGCAGCACCAGATCTTCTTACTTGTAAATCTGTAAGAGCAGGTAAACTTTCTGCGTTAGCTGAAAAGGTAAGTAAGCCCAGAATACCAAGACAGTTCCACCTTGTGGTCGCAAAGGAAAACAAGTCATTAAACTAAAAAAGAATTATTCTATAAAATAAACATAATCAAGTAGATAATTCAGATTATGAAATCATTAACATATAACTAATTAAAACAATTAGTTGACTGCATTAATGAAGATTATCTATATTTTCAACATTTTAAATTTTTTGGAAATTTTGGGATTTGACAGTTTGACTTCAGGGACCTATAGAACATTACTACTATCAAGCTTCTCATATTGCTCATGACCTAATATAAGCTCTTTTTCTATCATATGTTCAACTTCCATTTCTTGTCTGTTCCGTGCTTATGCTTGAATGTGTTATTAAGGTTTATTCATGTTAATTGATGTCTGATAGCTGTCATCCTATCTGCATATTGATGATTTGAATTATAAGTAATTTCCTTGTTATGATTAGCCATTTATATATATATATATATTTTTATGTATGAATCTACCAACATGATAATTTTACCATCTCTGGACCATATTATCAAACCTCTGAACAGTGGTAGTTAGAAGCCTTATCCCTGATTGAGTTTCATGCATGTCTTGAGAGTGTGAGGTTCTATAGGTCACATGAATTGATCCACTTAGAAAACCATAAATTTTTTAAGTTACCAGGCATCTTCGAGCGGCAACTTAGAGGAGTTTCCTGGAGTGATAACAAATTGGCGCCATTGTCGGGGAGAGGAGACTGAAGCTCAGCTTCCCTGGGAGATGACATAGATCTTGCTTTGATGATAGACAAAGTTTGGACACTACTTTGGTTATAATCATCTATTTGGCAACTCCATTGAAATAAGGTGGCTTCAAGAAGACCAAGTACCAGAGAAAACCCTCAAGGGACACCTGTAACACCTATTTCAGATCTAGAAGAGATTCTAAGAAGAGCGAGGGCTTCACTAAGGCAGACCAGTAGTGCTGCAAAAGAAGCTACATTAGGTATTTTAAGAGATACTCCTGCTATTATTTATTCTGCTGAAACATTTGATTCTCAGGAATTTATAAATACATCAGAAAATTTTAGGGTTTGGGTATCTTCAAGCACTGTTGCTTGTGAAGATCCAATCCCTGGTGACTCCACTAGGATAAGTTTACCAGCAACATTCTTTCAGCTACTACCCACATTAGTAGTATCTTCTTCCACCCTTTCCATATCCATTTCCAACATGGCTGCCCCTCTGACCAAAATGGAAAGGATCCTGGTAGCTAGGTGTGCCCCTATGAATTTACCTAACCCCCTCTCGGCCATGCCCATTGGACACTATCTCAAATACATGCCTAAATTTATAGCAGAGGGAGATTTCACAGCTGAAGAACATCTAGGAGCATTATACAGTTATGCTGAGAACATAAATATAGAACAAGAAGATGTGTGGACTAGGGTTTTTGTGCAAAGTGTAGATGGTAAGGATAGGAAATGGTTCAAAGAACTGCCTGCTGGATCAGTAGTAGGAATTGAAGCCCTAGATGACATATTTCTAAAGCATTGGGGAGAGAGGAGAGACCACCTCTATTATATCACCGAGTTTAGCAACTTGAAAAGGGAGAATGGGGAGTCTGTCTCCAACTTCACCAAGAGGTTTAACAATATGTTCAGTAAGATCCCCGCTGATATCAAGCCCACTGATACCTCGGCTAGAATCACCTATGCAAATTCCTTTGACTTTGATTTTTTCCTGCTTCTTAGAGAGAGGATATCTGCCTCCCTATCACTCATGCAGGATGCTGCCTTAGAGGTAGAATCTAACATTGTAGCATCTCAGAAGGTCAATGGAAAGATAGATAGGAAGAAGCAGCCCACAGACCCTCTTGGGGCTTCTTCATTAGAGAAAAAAATTGACAAAATGGCCAAAATGTTGGATAATTTGATTGTTGAAATGTCAAAGCTAAAAGACCGAGGGTAGATACATGTGAGGGGTAAAGGGCCAAGTGGTTTTGTTCCTCGAAACCCTAATTTTATCCCTTATAGAAGAGGAAACCCCCCAGTACAGATCCTTTGAAGGGAGAGGAATTAGGTTGAAGATCAGAGAATAAGTGGTCCCTTTCATAATTCTATACTAGAAGAAGAACTAGAGTTCATTTAGGAAGAAAGAGAGGCTAAAGACAACATCAACTGCATGGAGGATGAAGTTGATCCGGGAGGATCTAAAAAGGCCAATTCTAAAAATCATCATATTACAACAAAAATAGTACCATGTCAAATATCTCGTCAAGCTGATTCCAACGGTGCAAACGGTGTGTCAAACGGACTTCGGATGCAAAAGATATTACGTTTTGAAGTTTGGCCCCAATAGGGAAAATTTTGGCTGAAGTGCCACGTGGCACTCCCTCAAGCTGCCACGTGGTAGTCAAAAAGTGCATTCTATTGACATGGCATGATAATGTGTCATGATTATGTGGCATGCTGACATGGCATGGTGATGTGGCATGATGACATAGCATGTTGATATTGCATGATGATGTGGCATGGTGACATGGCATGATGATGTGGAATTATGACATGGCCTGATGAAGAGGCATGATGAATAGCATGCATGCATTTGTGCTTGAAATTATTTTTAGGACATTCATGCATTTACTCATGAGAAATTGTGAAATGATTAATATTTGAAGTGAGTGGAAAAATTACTCACATATTACTCATTTATTTTATTCCTTGAGTTGTTATGAAGTTAATGCATGGTTGTAACCAAAAACAAACATGCCATATTTGTAAAGAAGTTGTAACAAGTTGGTTTATGGTTGAAAACCCAACATGCTATTTAAAAAAGGGATTTTGTTATGTAATGGATTATTGTTGGATTTTGTAAATGTCATTATGGGGAAGTAACTAAATGTGAAAACCCATAGGCATGTGGGCATGAACCATATTTTTTGTTTATGTTCTTAAAAGCCAAACCAATTTTTAACTAATCCCAATTTGGAGAATCACATGTATCATGCCACCAAGAGTAGATTCTCCTATTTAAGCACTTGTCATGTGCATTTGAAGGGAGCTCAAGTTTGGAGAGATGTAGCCCATAGAGGAAGCAAGCATATGAGAGGCCCCATTGGGGGCCTCCATTGGAGAAGTTCATGGAGAGGATCCAACCTTGTAGTTCTAGCTCAGAGAGCAATCATGGCTCCATCATGTCCAAAGGTGATCCAGCGTAGGAGACAAAGAAGCAGAGTCAGTTCGAGGAGGCAACATTTCAATTTGCATTTGAAGGCAAGTAGCAACCATCTACACTCTCATCCCGAAGGACAAAGGTGAAGGGATTGGTTGGTAAGAGTGTGAATTTGGTTTTATTGATGCACTTTTCATGCAAACATATTGTTTTCTATTGAGACTATCCTGCAGAAGATCGTGTGGTGTAGCTCGAGGTTCGTGGCTCGTAGAGTCAGTTGAAAGAGTGCGATTTGCAACATTATGCAAGTCTTTGATCCGCTCAAGGTTCATGGCTCGTAGATTCAGTTGAAAGATTGTGATTGGATACATTGGGAAAATATCTTCATGTCCAAGTTTGGCAACTTCTTGAGACAAAGGAGGCATGCATTTGCTTGCTTGATTTCTACAGTCTTCGATTGAGTCCTATAGCTTGTGCACTTATGTGACCCATCAGAGGCAGTTATGGTGCGGTGGTAGAGATGAACAGATGATGAAGACTCTACAGGTGAATCCGTTGTGATGTATCTTATTTATTTGTCCATATTTGCAATGGATTGGTCACTCTATTTTGGAGTAGGCCCAGAGACGTAGCCAGGAGATCTGGTGAACTCCGTAATCAAATCATGTCCCTAATGTGCTTGAATGATTTTTCATTTTCATGTGGATGATTCTATGTTACACACTTATATTATGCTCATGTTCACTTGCACTAACGTCAGAAAAATGATCCTATTGGTCCTGATTGGTTCGAGTGGGTTCGATGACTTTCCGGGCTTGCTCTCGGGATCAGATCAAGTGGTATCAGAGCAGGCTGACAAGTGTTGCAAGTTGTGGACTGTTATGAGCAAAAGTTTGCAATGTGCAAAAATCCAGGAATTGGAAGCAGTTTGTGCAGGCACCAATGAAGCAAGAAGTAGATGAGCATACCTGCAAGAAGCTTTTAGGGACCAAAAGCCTTCCCAGTGGGGAGGAATGATTAGGGAGGATCTAAAAAGGCCAATTTTCAAAATCATCATATTGCAACAAAAATAGTACCATGTCTAAGAGCTCGTCAAGCCGATTCCAATGGTGCAAACGGTGTATCAAATGGACTTCGGATGCAAAAGATATTGCGTTTTGAAGTTTGGCCCCAACATGGAAAATTTTGGCTAAAGTGCCACGTGGCACTCCCTCAAGTTGCCACGTGGTAGTCAAAAAGTGCATTCTGCTGACATGGAATGATGATGTGGCATGATGACATGGCATGATGATGTGGTATGATGGCATGGCATGCTGATGTGGCATGATGACATGGCATGATGATGTGGCATGGTGACATGGCATGATGAAGTGGCATGATGACTAGCATGCATGCATTTGTGCTTGAAATGAGTTTTAGGACATTCATGCATTTACTCATGAGAAATTGTAAAATGATTAATATTTGAAGTGAGTGGAAAAATTACTCACATATTACTCATTTATTTTATTCCTTGAGTTGTTATGAAGTTAATGCATGGTTGTAACCAAAAACAAACATGCCATATTTGTAAAGAAGTTGTAACAAGTTGGTTTATGGTTGAAAAACCAACATGCTATTTAAAAAAGGGATTTTGTTATGTAATGGATTATTGTTGGGTTTTGTAAATGTCATTATGGGGAAGTAACTAAATGTGAAAACCCATGGGCATGTGGGCATGAACCATATTTTTGGCTTATGTTCTTAAAAGCCAAACCAATTTGTAACTAATCCCAATTTGGAGAATCACATGTATCATGCCACCAAGAGTAGCTTCTCTTATTTAAGCACTTGTCATGTGCATTTGAAAGGATCTCAAGTTTGGAGAGATGTAGCCCATAGAGGAAGCAAGCATCTGAGAGGCCCCATTGGGGGTCTCCATTGGAGAAGCTCATGGAGAGGCTCCAACCTTGTAGTTCCAACTCAAAGAGCAAGCATGGCTCCATCATGTCCGAAGGTGATCCAACGTAGGAGACAAAGAAGCAGAGTCAGTTCGAGGAGGCAACATTTCAATTTGCATTTGAAGGCAAGTAGCGACCATCTACACTCTCATTCCAAAGGACAAAGGTGAAGGGATTGGTTGGTAAGAGTGTGACTTTGGTTTTATTGATGCACTTGTCATGCAAACATATTGTCGTCTATTGAGAATATCCTGCAGAAGATTGTGTGGCGTAGCTCGAGGTTCGTGGCTCGTAGAGTCAGTTGAAAGAGTGTGATTTGCAACATTATGCAAGTATTTGATCCGCTCGAGGTTTGTGGCTCGTAGAGTCAGTTGAAAGAGTGTGATTGGCTACATTGGGAAAATATCTTCATGTCCAAGCTTGGCAACTTCTCGAGACAAAGGAGGCAGGCATTTGCTTGCTTGATTTCTGCATTCTTCGATTGAGTCCTATAGCTTGTGCACTTATGTGAACCATAAGAGGCAGTTATGGTGTGGTGGTAGAGATGAACAGATGATGAAGACTCTATAGGTGAATCTGTTGTGATGTATCTTATGTATTTGTGCATCTTTGCAATGGATTGGTCACTCTATTTTGGAGTAGGCCCGGAGACGTAGCCAAGAGATCTGGTGAACTCCGTAATCAAATCGTGTCCCTAATGTGCTTGAATGATTTTTCATTTTCATGTGGATGATTCTATGTTACACACTTATATTATGCTCATGTTCACTTGCACTAATGTCAAAAAAATGAACCTATTGGTCTTGATTATTTCGAGCGAGTTCGATGACTTTCCGAGCATGCCCTCGGGATCAGATTAGAAGTTGACTATTCTTTTTTGACACAGGCAGAATATGAGGAAGCCCTAATGGATGAACAGATCAGTGAAGAAGCAGTATATCAGGCAGATGATCAAGAAGGTTATAATTTGAGGTCTAGGCTGATTGCTCCCCCTAAGAAGAATGTGTTTCCTGCAAAGTAGCCTGTTGTTCCAGCTAAAAAGGTTACTGTTCCACCAAAGAATATGGTTGTCATTCCCAAACAGCTACAAAACCCAGTACATTCATCAACCCCTGATATTGTCCAACTCAAAGCTCCATTACAAGAGGTAAGGTTTCCTAATAAACTGCATTATTCTTTCAATCTTGAGTCAGAGATTCAGAAATTGAAGATCCCTTTCCCATTAATATAGCTAATGAAAAATGGTGCATTCAAATCTTCAATACTAAAGTCCCTTCAACTGAAGATACATATAGACATTGATTTTGTCAATCTGCAAGATGATAAACCTATTGTAACCCTAGGCCCTATGATTGAAGAGCTAAATGATTCTTGCCCACCTTTCTACATATCTTTGAATATCCATGATAAAGTCTTTCATAACTATTTACTGGACTTAGGAGCTTCCCATAACCTGATGCCAAAAGATGTGATGGATGAGCTTGGCCTCAGCATTACAAAACCATACCATGATTTGTTCATCTTTGACTCCAGAAAGGTCAAGTGCTTGGGCCTGATCAAAGACCTTGTTGTAAACCTATCTCAGCTACCCTCCAAAATCATAGTGATGGACATTGTAGTGGCTGATATCCCTCCTTAATTTGGTCTCTTACTATCTCGATCATGGAGTAAAAGGCTGGGTGGTACCCTTCAGATGGACCTTACATATGCTACAATTCCAATGTTTGGAGGGGAGACCAAGAGGCTTTACAGAAAGAATCCACTTGCCTACATCATAAGCAATGAAAAGAATTCATTGAACCACCCTGTCTATGCAGTAGAAACAGATTTTGGGTCATGCATTCTACAAATAGATGATTCTCAGCAAATACCAATCTAGCTTGCTAAGCCCATTTATCAGCAGTTTGAAGAAGTGACCGCATCAGTATGGAACATGTATTTTAATGGCGCTAGCACTCGAGCCTCAACAGGTGCAGGTGTAGTGTTGATCTCTCCATCCAAAGAGACTATTCATCAGTCCTATAAGCTTGATTTTAAAACCACTAACAATATAGTAGATTATGAAGCCTTGCTATTAGGATTGAAAGATGCCATGGAAATGGGGATCATGTGCATGAAGATCTTTGGAAATCTAGACCTTATTATACAGCAGGTCAACAACACCTTTCAAGCAAAGAATGTCAGACTGAAGGCTTACAGGGATGAGGTATGGAAACTCAGAGACTCCTTCATGTTTTTTGAATTGTCATATATACCTAGGGCTATGAATCACCTGGCTATTTCCCTTACTATCTCTGCAAGTCTGTTTGTTCCCCCTTTACCTCCTAGGCTGAGCTATGATATTCAAGTCAAGTACAGACCTTCCCTACCAGATAATGTGAAATTTTGGAAGGTGTTTGAGAATGATGATGAGCTTAGTAAATTCCTCAAGGTAGTAGATGAATTCTCTGATATGCATATAGACCAAGAAAACCTAAACATGGAAGAATCCAAGCAGCTCAAGTTGAAAGATAAAGTAGTTGATCAAAATATTGTTCAATTACCCAACAATTATATACCTCGAGGTCTGGTACCCTTGTAATAGCTATTTGATCATAATGATACCTCCCTCAATCTTTACAAAAAAGAGCAAGACCCTGCTGTCCAAGAGCAAAACATAGGTAGCCAAAGTCATCCAAAATTTATAAATCTATCCACTGAGTTGACTGCTGATAAGAGGTCCAAATTTTGTGGCGTGATAAAATAATTTGTTGATATCTTTGCCTGGGAGTACAGTGACTTGAATACCTATGACACCAATATCATCCAACATAGGATTCCCCTGGAGAAGGACACCATCCCTTTCAAACAGAAGATGAGATCCATCAGTCCTCTCCTACTACCTGTAATTGAAAAAGAAATCCATAAGCTCCTCAAAGCCAAAATCATAATTCTCCTTAGGTATTCCAAATGGATTGCAAACTTAGTAGTGGTAAGGAAGAAGAATGGTGAGATTAGGTTATGTGTGGATTTCAGAAATCTGAACAAGTGATCCAAAAAAGACAATTATCCAGTAGCCAATATGGAACACCTGTTGCAAAGAGTCTCGGGGGCTAGTATCATGTCATTTCTGGATGGTTTCTCTGGATACAACCAAGTTACTGTGCACCTTGATGACCAAGAGAAGACTGCTTTTACTACTCCCTAGGGCAATTTCATGTATGCCAAAATTCCATTTGGACTGATGAATGCTAGGGCCACTTTTCAAAGAGCCATGGACCTAGATTTTGTAGGATTGAAAGACAAATTCATGCTTATATACCTGGATGACCTCACTGTTTACTCCCACAACCATCATGAACATTTGCAGCACTTGAGGAGGGTATTTCTAAAATGTAGGAAATTTGGGATATCACTCAACCCTAAGAAATCCCAATTTGCACTCAGTGAGGGGAAACTCCTAGGTCACATAGTCTCAGCTAAGGGTGTGAAGATTGATCCTATTAGGGTTGAAGCAATCCATAAGTTGTCCATACCTAGGTCAAAAGGGGATATTCAGTCCTTTCTGGGTAAGATAAATTTTGTCAGGAGGTTTAGCCCTAAGTTTTTTGAGTTGGTAAAACACATAACATCTATGTTGAAAAATGATTTAGAAATCAAATGGATTGACCAAGAAAGAAGCTCTTTTGAAGACATCAAGAAGGCTATCATTGGAATCTCCCACTCTGATTAGTCCAGACTATACCAAGGGTTTCTACATCTTCTCCTTTGCATCCTATGACACAGTGGCAGTTGTACTATTACAAAAAGATGATGAAGGTCTTGATCACCCAATCACATTTTTTATCAAGAAATTAAGGGATGTTGAAATGAAGTATGATCCCATTGAGAAGCAGGCTTATGCTCTCATCAAGTCATTGAAAACTTTCAAGATTTACATTCTACATGCAAAAGTCCTTGCATATGTCCCTTCAAATGTTGTAAAGGATGTGTTGACTCAGCCTGACAATGATGGAAAGAGAGCTAAATGGATTTCCAAGCTTATTGAGTTTGACATAGAGGTGAAGCCCACCAAGCTGGTGAAAGGCCAAGGTCTGGCCAAACTCATGGCTAAAGAAAACTGTGAACTTTTGGGGATAAATTTCACTTGTGTAAATTCAAAAAATTTGCAAACTGAAGTAGCAGTAGAAGTAGTTCAGGATCAAAATGACATTCAACAAATAGCTAACAAATTGTCCTTGTATGAGTGGTACTCATGTATTATTCATTTCCTACAAAAATTAGAAGTTCCTCTTGGTCTCACTCCAAATCAAGCACAAGCCCTTAAACTAAAGTCTGTTAAATTTTGTGTAATTGATAAACTGTTGTATTGGAAAGATCTGTCTAGTGTTTTGTTGAGATGTCTAGATAAAGAAGAATCAATTCAAGTCATGCATCACTTTCATTCAAGCACATGTGGAGGCCATCATTACTAGAAGACCACAGATCACAAGATTTTGAGGGCTGGGTACTATTGGCCTGTCCTTTTTGCTGATGTGTGTACCTTTGTGAGAACATGTGACCAGTGCCAAAGATTCATAGGGAAGCAATAAATCAGATCTTTGCCACTTGGACCTACTATACTGAATGGTCCTTTCCAGCAATAAGGTCTTGGTTTCATAGGTGAAATTAATCCTTCATCCAATGCTCAGCACAAATGGATCCTACTAGCCACAAACTATTTCACCAAGTGGATAGAGGCAGTATCCACCAAGAATGCAACTCATTAGGTCATCATGAAGTTTTTATATGAGAATATCCTTATCAGGTTTAGTTTCCTAGTGAGGCTAGTAACTAATAATGCACCATCTTTCAAAGCCAGGGCATTGGTTCACATATGTGAGTCGATGGGCATTCAACTGGTGCATTCCACATCTTATTACCCTCAAGGCAATGGCTTGGTTGAGTCATCCAACAAAATCTTAGTCAGGATCATCAGAAAACTATTGGAGACAAATCAGAAAAGCTGGGATTCTAAGATGAAGTTTGTTTTATGGGCTGATATGGTAACAGACAAAATATCTATAGGGACTTCTCCCTTCAAATTAGTTTATGGCACTGAGACCATTTTTTCCCATTCAGCTAATTCTGGTAGTCGCAAAATTCTTCCAGGAGGAACAAGATGAACGAAATGATATGGTGAGGATGATGATGGATTTGGTGGAGTTGTAGCAAGTCAGGGAGCAAGTGATAGGAAATACAGAAGCTAATCAACAGAAGATCAAGGTCATGTTTGACAAAAGGGAAAAAGTGGACAACTTTCATGTTGGAGATTGGGTCCTCAAGTGGGATATTGTCAGGAAGGACAAGGGAAAACATGGAAAGTTTGACTCTCTGTGGATTGGCCCTTTTGTGATAGCTCAGATATAGCAGAACAACACCTTCAAATTGCAAAATATGGAAGGGGAGGAGGTGTTTGATGGCCCAGTAAATGGGCGATTTCTGGAACTCTATTTTATCTGAGGCTCTGACACCTTGTTATTGTAAAATATTAGTTAGTAGGTTTTTTTTGCTTACAAAATAAACTCCATGCCCAATGGAACAATAGATGATGGTTTTAAATTTTTTAGTTGTTTTCCAGGAAAGGCATTTTGGTTTGGGGTTCTTGAGACCTCACAGGAAGGTTCCCATTGCCAAGTAGGAACAAGATATTATCTCCCAAAATAAATTTATTTTTCAATAAGTTCACTCAGAAGATTTATTTTTGATAGGATTGAGATTTCAAGTCATATTACGAAAGATTTTAAGGTGACTAACAAGTTGAGGATGTCTAGTATTTCGATATTTGACAAAATTGAAGTTTTAGCTTTCGGTGGCTTATGCGAGTTTTCCAACAGCTCATTAGCCAACGAAAAGCTTTGGTTTCAGTAGCTAACAGTTTAACGCAGGATCATGCTTATCCGCTAAAAGCTGGCTCGTTCGGTTATTTGTTAAAAAGGGCTTTCGGTGGCTTAGGCGAGACTTTCAAACAACTCATTAGCCACCGAAAGTGTTGGTTTCGGAAGTTTAGCGAGCTATTGAAGGAGGGAATTAACCACCGAAAGCAAATGAAATGTGTTGGGGAAAAGTCAGTTTCGGTGGCTTAGGAGAAAGTGTTGATGATTCATTAGGCACCGAAAGGCCTGCCTTTCGGCAGTTAAATGAGGAGATCTAGAAAGGCTATAATATGCAAAAAGTGAGTTTCACAAGACCGTTTGGAAATCAAGTTTTGGTGTCTTGGGTGAACATGTTAGTGGTTCATTAGCCACCTAAAGCTCAGCTTTTGACAGCTAGCAGACAAAAACCTAAGTGCCCTTAACCACCGAAAAGGCCAAAAGAGGAAACGGTTAACTGCCCATCAAATCAAAACTCGTCAGCACAGGAGAGATCATGATTAGGCACAATAAACCACCGAAAGGATAGGGAAAATGCAGCAAGGCATAAGTAAATGATTGAGGAAGTCATTATTTATCTGATGGTGACCGATGTGATTTAAAACCCTAGTTTTCCCTCCATCTGTCCAACGAACTACAGAAAATCTCCACTGAATATCAAGTTTGAATTAAAAATGATTGCTGGGAAAGTGGTCTTGAAGATATCACCAAAGGCCATCATCCTCTTACTCAAGCACTTATCAAGTAGTTAAAACCCTCATAAATCAGTGGCCTATCATCCAATACACTCCACCTTTGATTGCATGAATCCTTACCACTTGAAGCCACCTCTTAAAGTTAGCTTGCTAACCTCTTCCACAAAACTTGAATTGAATTTTTGCAGGCACTTAGGAGCACATTCAACAAATGAAGAAGGGAGGGCCTACTCTGAGGCAATAATTAGGAGACATCAGCTACTTGGAAGCACATCCAAAATTTTGCCAGTGCTTTAAAGATGTAGGTTGCTACAAATTTTGTGAGAAAGTTCAAGGTTCACACCAACAGGTGGCTGAGGCATTTCCTGTCTCTTTCGATGGCTCCAAGGCACTCATAGGTAAGGAGGAATTCATGGTGGATGAAATCCTGATTGTAGAGGTGACTGAAATCCCAAGAACTGGGGAGAAGTGGTTTAAAACCACCATTACTAAGGATGTGGAGTTCAGATCTTATTTGAAGCCTGAACACAGAGGGGTGGTGTGGAAGAAAAATGTCCCATCCACTTGGCTAGAAGAGAGGTGGCAAAAATTACTGAAGGCCATTGTGGTATATATAACTTGTGAAGGTAGATACAACATGGCCATGATTTATCATTTCAAACTAATGAACCACTTCACAAGAAAGAGCCCACTGAATTTACCTTTCTACTTACACAAGAGCCTGGAAAAAATGGCACACTAGGTGAAGGCTCGACCAACTAAGATTGCTGGAAGATTGTCTCACCATGGCCTTATACAACTCCTTATCCAAGAATTGCTGACGAGGAGAAATATGGAATGGACACATTTCTTGTTTTGGAATGGTTTTGAAATAGGCCTACAACCAGAAGAGAAGGGAAAGTCTCCTTCAAAGAAATCTAGCACCCCTAGGAGTGGGAAGAGGAAAAGAAGGGCTATCTCCCCAACAATAGTAGAGAAGCCTCCTTCCTCTTCTAAAACCAAGAAGGTTAAAAGAAACCTAGACTTCAGTGAAAAGGGCAAGGAAATCACAACACATAGTGGAAACATTTTGAACCTACCCTACTCAGATTCAGAAGAAGAAGGGGAGGAAGGTGCTAACCTGGCAGTGCAGGTTGTAGCAGGAAATGAAGAACTTCCATCACCTACACCAAAAGAGCAAGATGAACCAGTAGAAAAGGCTTCTTCTAGCATGCCCAGGGCACAAAGAGTAAATCAGTTGCTGAGACAAGTGTATGAGATGGAAATTTTAGAAAGAGAGATAAAGAAAAACAATGCTATATTGACCAATAGGAATAAGCAGTTGCACAATTATTTCCTGGAAATGAGAGGAATGTATATCTGACTAAAAAGAAGAAACATAAGATACATGAAGGACAACACTAGGATGTACAGAATGATTAGGCTTCTGAGGCTGCAGGTGAAGAATACCAAACCAAACCCTAGCACTCATCTTACACTAGAAACCCTAGCTAAAGTAGTAGTAAGCCTTCAGAATATAGAATCAAGCCAGGTTGCTGCTAACCTTCTAAACATTGAGCAGGATGAATAAAAGTTAGAAGATAAGCAATAGAACTTAAAGGTGTAATTTTGGAGCTGCTTAAATTTTTTGCAAAAATAGGGCTTTCGGTGGCTTAGGCGGATGCTGAAGCAGTTCATTAGCCACCAAAAGCAACGCTTTCAGTAGTTAACAGACCCGACATTTTGATCCCTTAACCATCGAAAGCTGAAAGAGGCACATGATCAAATTTTGGCACAAAGGACCAGTTTTGGGCGAACATAACTAGCTCAGGGATGAAGTATAAAGATGAAAGGCACTGAAGAACAACATCAGGGAATGTATGCTCCAGTTTTGCAGTTACATAAAAGAAGAAGGGTCACAAACACTAACTTTCTAGCAAACAGTGACTTATCTAGCAGAGGACCAATTACAGTTTATTCCCAGTACTCACTTCAGTCATCAAAAGGTTCAAACAATGAACGAGTTTTACAGTTAGATAGGCTAGTAGTTAAATTAGGGTTTTTAACCTAATTCTTGAAAAACAATTATTATGTCTATTTTTAGTAAATCAGATCCAATTTTTCAGGATCTGAATATTTTGTAAAGGCTATAAATCCTAAGACTTATGTTATTGAAAGGGTTCGACTTCGAGGACCTATAGACCATTACTACTATCAAGCTTCTCATATTGCTCATGACCTGATATAAGTTCTTTTGCTATCATATGTTCAGCTTCCATTTCTTGTTTGTTCTGTGCTTATGCTTGAATGTCTTGTTCAAGTTTATTCATGTTAATTGATGTCTGATAGATGTCATCCGATCTGCATATTGATGATTTGAATTATAAGTACTTTCCTTGTTATGATTAGCCATTTATATATATCTATTTTATGTATGAATCTGCCAGCATGATAAGTTCTCCATCTCTGCACCATATTATCAAACCTCTGAACAGTGGTAGTTAGAAGCCCTATCCCTGATTGAGTTTCATGTACGTCTTGAGAGTGTGAGGTCCTGTAGGTCACCTGACTTGATCCACTTAGAAAACCATAAAAACATTTAAGTTACCAGGCATCCTCGAGCTTCAACCTAGAGGAGTTTCCTGGAGTGATAACAAGTTGCATTGACATTAGAGATAAATATGATTCCTCGTGATAAATACTTCAGTTAATTAAGGAGAAATTGAATTGTTAAACTCTAGTGATATTAACAAGGAATACTTATGATAATTAAGGAGAACTCAAATTGATCACTTCAATGATACAATCAAGAAGGTATTAAGTTAAAAGAATTAGTTAAGTGTTACTAAAGAATATCCAGTTAACTAAAAGTGTTTTGCATGATGACACTTTAGCTAAACTAAAAGACGACACTTGAGTTATGACACTTATGTTAAACTAAAAGATGACACCTAAGTTATGACACTTGAGTTAGAATCCTAACTAAGTGGTCTAGTATCTAGTTGGAATAAGAGTTCATCCTGAAATTAGAAGAGCAAATATATATGCCAATAATAAAAAGTATTGAGCAGTTATTATGAAAGATTAATGAGATCAAGGTGCAAAGCTATTCTCCCATGTAGGAATTTTCTATTTCTTGCATGATACCAAAATTTGTGAATTGAATGTGTGTGGGAATATAGTTGGAATCATATATCATTAGTTCTTCTCTCTTGCTCAGTTATTGCATATGGGGTGCTTGGATCTCTCTCTTATATTGCACCAGGGGTGCCGAATGTGATCTACAATTGTAAAAGACATTCTTTGTTATCTATCATTGTACTAAGTAATATTTGTTGGGGTTTTCTCCCTCATTGTTTTAGAGGGTTTCCCCAGGGTACATACTGTGTGATATATGAATTCTTATGCGTCTGATCATTCATTGATTTTCAAGCACTCGATAATTTCACAATTAAGATAAAAATATCAAAGTTCGAAAAAAATTCAACACAACCCACTAAGGAGGGTTACTTATCAAAATGCATAAACATAAACAATAGTAGACACCCATAAACACACTCACATTCAATTATGGTACCAAGAATGTTATTTTTTTTATTAATATCAGAATTCGAATTACAATTGCTTGATTACAATCAAGATGAATTCCCTGTTCCATAACCTTATTTGATATGTTATTATGTTGCATTCAGTGACTGTCCCTTTCATTTAAATTGTTTCTAAGAAGATGTTCAAAAGAACTACTTGTCCTAGAACTTTGGTATTTATAACCTCTTTTGCCTCCAATTCCTGCTCAATGTTATTCTATAATCCTCTGGGTGCTTCGCTAATACAAATAAGCTACATTCAATTCTCATCTACTACCTTCTTGGAGTACCATGCCATATGGAGCTCCCAACAGCCACCATAAATCTTGCAATAACTACTCCAACTACTTCCTCATTTCCTTTCTTTCTGTGCCTTAGCACTGCTTTAGTTGGTTGGTCCCAATCCTCTTCTTTTCCTCTACTTTTTTGTGGTCCGACCAAATCTTGTTGGCACCCTTCTTTGTTTTCTAAACCTCCAACTTCTCTTATCCTTTGGGTCGATATCATTCCAACTATTTTCTCTACCTTCTAGTTAACCTGCTTCGACTGCCTTTCAATCCTACCGGCTTGACCTATCACAAATATCTCCAACTTCTTGAAATTCAACTTACCAAGACTAATTACAACTCTTCCATGGTCCAATCCTTTTTGATTTGACTATTTTTTCCATCAGTATTCCATCTTAACTACTCAAGGACGATTACACCTGCTTTCACTTGGAAGGTTGTCAACTCCTCCAAAGTGACTTCAGTCATTTATCTACCCATTCTAATTAGGGTTCCCAATGCCCATGGATTAGTCTCCTCGAGTTTGAAATAACTCCACCCTTGGTTCTTTACTCTTTCCAACTCTTCGTTTGGAATCCATGCCGCCTTCTCTAAAATTTTGTCCTTCCAATGGAACATATACTCTTTCTTCTTCTGAATTCTCATTCGACCAACTTCTCATTGATTGGCACTTCAGTGATTTCCTCGGTCATTCAACCTGGCATTTGATCATGCTAGTCGATGGTCAACTCATTTCCACTTGTCAATCCTTACTCATACTTGGATAGGTTGGTGACATTAAATGCCAGTGAAATTTCAAATTCCTATGGAAACTCTAATACATAGGCATTATCACAAATGTTCTTCAGTATTCTATATGAACCGATTTTCTTCATATTTAACTTGTTATATGTTCCCCTTAGAAACCTTTCTTTTCAGATATGCGCATATAAAAAGTATCCTCCTTTTAACGCTTGGAATATTCTCTTCACGTCGACCCTCATCTTGTACTCAACATTGCTTTTCTCCAACTCCTTTCTCATATTTTCAAATACTTCCTTCATATGCTCAGAAAATGACTCTACATCTACTCTTTTGTATGTCCTAACCGACAACTTCATCAAGTCGATCACTCGATGCAGAATTATACTTTGAATTATCTGGAACAAACTCAATCCAGTTGACTTGTTCACAAAGTTATTATATGCAACCTCTACCCGCGCTCACACATTCTCCCATTATTTTGGTCGATTAGCGATTAAAAATATCAACGAATTTCCTAAGCTTCCATTTGGTGACTTCAATATTCCCATCATTCTATGACTAGTATGTAGATTTAAAGTACAAATTCATATCCAAGTTCTTCCATTGGGTTCTCTAGAAATTCCACATGAATTTTGTGTCTCTGTTCGAGGTTATGCTCTTTGACAACCAATGCAATCTCATAATATCTTTGAAAAAAAAACAACAACACCGGCGGCGTCACTTGTATTTATGCAAGGAATGAAGTGTTCCATCTTCAAAAACCTGTCAACTACCAAAAATATGGAGTGGTTACATTTTTGCGTCCAAGGAAACCCTAACAAAAAATCCATACTAATATGTTCATACAAAACCTCTCGTATAGGAAATAATCTATACAGTCCTGTGTTATGGATTCTTCCCTTAGCATGCTGACATATCCTACAATTCCATATCCATTTATTTACACCCATTGACAACCCCTACCAACAATACTTGTTTTCAATCAATTCCCTAGTCTTATCTATGCCAAAATGACCTCCTAATCCACCATTGTACAACTCTCCTATCAAATTTTCCCAAACTGATCCTCTTGGAATGCTGATGACCTTTGCATAGGTATCATTCCTGAATGAAGCAGTCTAAAAGTGGAGTTCTTTCAACACTCTATGGTTCTTGACATGCCTTCCTTGCTTTACCAAAATCTTCATCAACTTCACAATCAACTTTCTTAAACCCTAATCCATTCGACTAGACAATCATCGTACTTAAAAATGCCAGTTATTCACATAATGTGTCAACTACTTTGTTTGACTTACTTGACTTATGTATCAATACAAAGCTATAACTCTAGGGTGTGTGCAAGAAGTTGAGGGTCTCTTTTGGCACGTTAGATGCAATACAAAACTGAAAAAACAGGCATCCATCAACTTGCATGGATATTTTGAGACACTTACATAATGAATCTTGCGATCATTAAAAAACAAGAAATGTAGGAAATTGAATTACCTTTCCAAATATATATTTTTTTCTATTGAAAATGCTGTTAACTATCTAAAGTTAGATACATTTTAACGGGCACTTTTTATTTTTTGGACAAATTATAAGGTATATGTTTTTGTGGGTGCAGCGTCTGAGTGTCTAAATGATGGAATAAACTTACAAAAACCGGTATACGTATAGAGAACATATAGGACTAGTGCACGACTATTTTTCCAATAATAAAAATAATATTTTAAATTTTTTTTTTTAATTATCTAAGAGATCAAACCTCGAAAATAGTACGTCAATTGTGGGTGTAGAATTTGAATGTCTTAATGCAATTATTTGGAAATGGGTTTTTTATAGCATGTATAGGATGGTGTTCTTTAGTGCACCATACAATTTTTTTTTAAATGGTTGAGAAACGAAAGAGATATGGACGAAACACTACCAGTGTGTTTTTTGAGTTGAGGAGTGATGACAGAAGATAAATAAGAAAAAAATAGAAAAACATATGTATTCTTGTTAAAATTTACATATTTAGAATCTGCAAAAAAAACCATATCTGTTTCTAAAATCTCATAAAAAATGGATGTGTGCAGCATAATCAGGCGAACTGCTAAACACGAGCATATTGAAAATATGGATATAATGTTGAATTTGCCATGGTTTATCATACTCCAAGGCATAGGCATGTTGAATCCGAAGCAAAGTACAAAGTGGACACATAGGCATAGGAATTCCATGAAAGCATGGGTGGAGGCTTGGCCTTATCATTTGGAGGGAATATATTTTTGAATTTAAACTAAACACGAGCGTGATTTAACAAGACAAAACACGTGCACGTTATGTATAACCAAAACATGAGCGCGTTTTGTGCACATAAATCACGTGCGCGTTATGTAAAACCCAAAATATCGTTCATCATCATTTTCATCTTCTTCATCATCTTCAACTTCATCATCATTAACATGATCATCATCTTCAACTTCATCATCATGAACATTATCATCACCATCAACATCATGAACATGATCATCACCATCGTCGTCATTAACATCATCATCATCATCACCTTCCTCATCATCTTCATCATCATCATCAACATGATCATCATCTTCATTACCTTCATATTCATCTTCATCATCATCATCAACATGATCATCATCTTCATTACCTTCATATTCATCTTCATCATCATCATCGTCATCACCTTCCTCATCACCATCATCATCATCACCATCACCATCATCATTATCCTCATCATCATTATCATCATCCTCATCCTCATCGTCATCATCAGCTTCATCATCATCGTCATCATCAACATGATAATCATCATCACCATCAACATCATGAACATCATCATCACCATCGTCGTCATCATCATCATGAACATCGTTGTCATCACCATCGTTGTCATCATCATCATCATCATCCTCGTCATCATCATCACCTTCCTCATCATCAACATCACCATCACCATCATTATCATCATCAACATCGCCATGATCATCATTATCATCTTCATCATCATCATCTTCACCATCATCACCTTCATCATCACCATCGTCATCATCATCATCATCACCATTGCCATCATCATCATCATCATCAACAACATTATCACCATCGTCGTCATTGTCATCATCATCACCTTCATCATCCTTATCATAATCATCACCCTCAACATCATGAACATCATCATCATCATCATCACCATCATCATCACCATCGTCATCATCATCATCATCACCATTTCCATCATTACCATCATCATCATCATCATCATCATCATCACCATCAACATCATGAACATCGTCATCATCATCCTCATCATCATCACCGTCAACATCATCAACATCATCATCATCATCATCATCATCAACATCATCATCATTCATCATCATCATCCTCATAATCATCATCACCATCAACATAATGAACATCATCATCATCATCATTATCATCATCATCATTCATCATCATCATCCTCATAATCATCATCACCATCAACATAATGAACATCATCATCATCATCATCCTCATCATCATCACCTTCATCATCATCATCATCCTCATCCTCATCATCATCATCTCCAACAACATCATGAACATCCTCATCCTCATCCTCATCCTCATACTCATCCTCATCATCACTGTCAACATCATGAACATCATCATCATCGTCCTCCTCATCATCATCACCTTCATCATCATCATTATCATCATCATCATCAACATGATCATCATCATCACCATCATCATCGCCATCATCTTCAACTTCATCA
>LPNX010550342.1:0-25224 GCA_001517045.1 Pseudotsuga menziesii
CTTTTAGTGGGATTTTCAGGGAAATATGGTAGGTAAATGGACGAATGAGCCATGAAATGGGGTAGATGAGGTAGTTAACCATTTTTGGGTGTTAACAGTCTGCAATATCTTGGGCTACAGAGGTCCAAATGGAATTCCTAAAGATGTTCCAGAAAGGGAACGGAATTTACTTTTGGTGGAACAAATATCAAACTCAGAAGATGAACCAATGACATGTGGCAGGCCGTACAACTTCACTGTTCTGAACAGTCCTGTAACAGGTCACCTTGGGAAACGGATCATAAATCCAAAATGGTGAAACCAATTTTGATGAAACCTATGGTTTTGTATCCGGGACATGCGAGGTTATCTCAGTGAGAAATTTCAGACAAAGAGGATTAGTAATTTCAGAGATATCATAGAAACAGTAACAGGCATCTCTGCAGAAGAAATCAGAAAAGTAGGGCTTTTGTTCCGGGAGTTTCCCTCCACTGTTTTCAGAAAAGGAGTACATTGGACAGCTCCATTTGAAGAGATATATCTGTTCATACAATCAAATCTGAAAGATTATAAGTTTTGAAAATTAGGGTTTCTGTGACAAACCCTAGATCAACGAACTCCGGGACAAAGACGGACACCTCAAATCGGTAAGATCTAATCCTTTGCTATTTCCATTTGAGGTTCTCATTTCAAAGTGATCTATCACATCAGCTTGATGATAAGCTTGGTGAAGTTGAAAAATTCCAAGCATAGGAGTATTTTATCTCTCTGGATTGGATACCTACATGAGTATAGAGGTTCCAGTTTCAAAGGGAGACGAGGCCAAAGAAGACATCATGCTCATGCTGCAGAGGATGATGAACCATCCAGAAAGAGATCTAGATATGAAAGTGAAGATTCTTCAAGCAAGGATGAATATGTTCTAATATCAGCTCTCATAGGTAACATTACTCATGGAAGTGATGATTGGCTTATAGACAGTGGGGCTTCCAAACATATGATGGGATTCAAGGAATCCTTTGTAAGACTATTAGAACATGAATCACCTCACAAGGCGAAACTTGTAGATGAATACCAATATCCAATAAAAGGTAGTGAGGAATATTCATACAAGCTAGAATCTGGAATGTAGGTTGCATTCATAGATGGTCAAATCATCATGTGGCCAAAAGGAAAGACTATCGATGATGTGGTAGTGATTGGAAAACAAGAAGGAGGCTTGTATAAATTGAAGGGATATCCAGAACAAGCCTTGATCCATAACACAGTAGAGCCAAATGAGATTTGGCATAGAAGGCTTGCACATGTGCATTACAGAGCACTACCTATTGCAAGCAAAGTTGTTTGAAGGGAAGAACAAAAATCAAAGTATGAGCTAAATAAACCAGTTGAAGAATTTGAAGATCTAGAATGCAGAGACCATGCAGTCATAAGAGTCCCTGAAATCAAGAACAACTTGAAGTGGTAAAAGAAGAAGTGAAGAATGTAGAAGTAGTGATGGCCACCTTGAATGGCCTCCCAGGATCGTAGGATTCATTCATGTGAGGAATGTGTGCCAGAAGGAAGTGATTACTTTTAGTAAACTTCGAGAAGAAGAAGAAGCTTGACTCATAATAAGAGAAGAGAAGATGGGAGAAATTGAAGATCAAGCTCTCACCATCCAAAGAAGATCCCTCAAGCAATGAGGAATATGAAGAACTCAACTCTTGAAGAACTTCTTATCCACCTTAGCTTTTGGATAAGAAACGATGCTATTATGAATGAAGAATACGATGAAGCTAAAGGCTCAAGAAGGAGTCTACCCTCGGAAAAAAAAAAGATAAGTATTCAATTGTCATTTCATTATATTATTTTGTTATGCATTTGTTTATATTCAGTTGATGTATTATGCATGATAGGATGTTTGCATTAATGACAGTATACTACTAATATGCATGTGATGGGTACGTAGCTCATGGTGCTATACAAATTCTCCATTGATACTTATCTAGAATGAAACCTCTTTGCTGACATATTGGATTAGTGCACAATCTCAATGTTGTCCTGGTAGAGATGGAAGGCATCTAGAAAGTTTCAATGAGATATGGATGAATGTTGTATTGGCTAAAGTAGTTGCATGATCATATACTTATGCATAGTATTTGCTAGTATGAATATTCCATATGAAATGTTCTAACCATACAAATGCATTTGACTTGTAGGAAAGATTGCATACATAATCGCCTGCAAGCAAAGAAGGACGAAACTTGTTCCAAAGAACAAGTGACGACATTTCAAAATGAAGAATAATATGACAAGTGCAAGGACATCATTGATGCAGAACCTTCTAGCCACCAAGAAGAAAGGGAAGACCAGTTCAAGAAGAATGATGTCAAGGAAGTCTATACACTAGATGGTCACATAGAATATTAGTAGCATAGGAAGCTACTTGTCACTTCGGTACAGAATGTTTTCAGTGCATAGAGCATAGAAGACAGAGGGAGTATGATGCTTCACTTCAGAGGGAGTGACTATAGAATATCTTGAGGTTCGACATGGTACGACAGGATGGGCAGATTACTGATGACTCTAGGCTTTACTGAGAGTAAAGTGGATTCCAACATTTGCTTCAAGGTTGAAGGCGGAAGACTAGTGATGCTCCTGTTATGTGTCGATGCACTATTGTTCTAGGTATGGAGGTGTGGCAGAGTATAGATGGAATATTCCTTGGACAAGGGAAGTATGAAGTAGAGATCCTGAAGAGGTTCCAGATGATGGACTGCATGGCCACACCTATGGCATCGAACATGAAGCTATTGAGTGATGCTTCTTCAGAGTCGGTTGATGCTACGATGTATTGTCAGATGATTGGGTCCTTGATGTACCTGAGACCGGATATTTGCTTTGCTATGAACACATTGAGACATGTTCACCTGATGGTTGCAAAGCATGCAGGGGTACAGTTGATTATGGACTCAAGTACGATGCGAATCAGAAGATTAACGTGGAGGGTTATGTTGATTCATATTGGGCAGGCAGTGCCATCGACAGGAAGAGTACTTCAGGGTGTTGCTTCAGTATGGGATCAGGTGTGATCTCTTGGTTTAGCAGGAAGCAATCCTGTATGGCACTGAGTACAGCTAAAGCAGAGTATGTCGCAGCTTGTTCAGCTAGTTGTGAGGCAGTATGGCTGCAGAAGCTACTGTCTGATATATTTGATCTCCAGTTGTATGCTACTTGTATACATTGTGACAACCAGAGTTGCGTGAAGTTGTCAGAGAATCCAGTGTTCCATGACAAGTCGAAGCATATCGAGATCAAGTATCACTATATCAAGGATATGGTGCAGAGAGGAGCAGTGAAGCTCTTGTATGTTGCGACGGAGGAACAGATAGCTGATGTATTAATGAAGCCATTGGCTAGGCTGAAGTTCGAGTACTTCAGAGAGAGACTTGGTGTTCTCCAGATCGAGGCTTCCTCCCAGAGACAGTGATGTGTCCCAAAGCCATTCTGACGAGGAGGTCAGATGTAAGGGCTGAGTCATTCTGTCATGGTGAGAGGATTGGTTCCCTCCATGACTGATATGAGTGCTGAGATTGAGAGTCATTCTGACGAGTAGGTCAAATGTAAGGGCTGTGCCATTCTGTTCATGGCTAAAGGATTTAGTTCCTTCAATGTCAGATGTAAGTGCAGAAATCTCTCTTCATTATGGTTGAGAGTCTTCCATCATTGTGGTGGAGGTGGCTCCTACCTGGATGGGATTGAGCCATTCTGACGAGTATGTCAGATGTAAGGGCTGTGCCATTCTGTTCATGGCTAAAGGATTTAGTTCCTTCCATGTCAGATGTAAGTGCAGAAATCTCTCTTCATTATGGTTGAGAGTCTTCCATCATTCTGGCGGAGGTGGCTCCTGCCTGGATGGGATTGAGCCATTCTGACGAGTAGGTCAGATGTAAGGGATGAACCATTTTGTTCATGGCTAAAGGATTTAGTTCCTTCCATGTCAGATGTGAGTGTTGGCCATTTCGATGAGCAGGTCGGATGTAAGGGCAATTGCCATTCTCTATGAGAGTGGAGGCACCTGGTCAGTTACCAGGTAGCTCAGTCGAGGACTGGGGGCCATTCTGATATGACTGCTGGGATGTGTTCTCGTAGGATCAGATGTGAGTGCAAGCCTTTCCATCAGTGTGGTTGGATGTGTTCCCCTAGATGGATGTAAGTGCAGAGCCTTTCTGGAGTGACTGCTGGGATGTGTTCTCGTAGGACCAGATATAAGTGCTGAAATGTCTTATCACTGTGATAGGATGTGTTCCTGTCTGGATAGGAGTCTTCCATCAGTGTGGTTGGATGTGTTCCCCTGGATGGTTGTGCCTTTCTGATGAGGAGGTCAGATGTAAGTGTGGAAATCTCTTATCACTGTGATAGGATGTGTTCCTGTCTAGATAGGAGTCTCCCATCAGTGTGGTTGGATGTGTTCCCCTGGATGGGATTGTGCCTTTCTGACGAGTAGGTCAGATATAAGTGCAGAGCCATTTCACAGATGGTAGTAGGTGTGTCCTACCATGCTGGTGATTATAAGTTCTGAGCCATTTCACAGATGATAGTAGGTGTGTCCTATCATGCTGGTGAATGTGAGTGCTGGACCCTTCTGACGAGCAGGTTAGATATAAGTGTTGGGCGTGCCTTTCTGATGAGCAGGTCAGATATAAGTGCTGGGCGAAGACCTACATGAGGGTAGGCCTACAACCAGCATGAAAAAGGGCTGGCTCTGTAGAAGTTCCTATGACAAGATATTATACACATGATGATGACTAGAGGAGATCCAGATCGAGAGATGATCCAGATCCAGTTATGATGACTCTGAGAGATCCAGATCGAGTGATGATCCAGATCCAGCAGTGGTGATCCAGATCGAGTGATGATCC
Source organism: Pseudotsuga menziesii (assembly GCA_001517045.1). NCBI lineage: Eukaryota > Viridiplantae > Streptophyta > Pinopsida > Pinales > Pinaceae > Pseudotsuga > Pseudotsuga menziesii. The sequence continues at coordinate 4,884 of LPNX010550342.1, forward strand.
AGATCCAGTCCAGTGATGTTGATCCATATCGAGTGATGATCTAGATCCAGTGATGCCATTTGATGTTGATCCAGATCGAGTGATGATCCAGATCCAGTCTAGTGATGTTGATCCAGATTGAGTGATGATCTAGATCCAGTGATCCCATTTGTGTTGATCCAGATCGAGAGATGATCCAGATCCAGATGACTTGAAGATGAAGATGACTTGAAGATGAAGATGAATCAAAGAAGAAGATGATCCAGTTGATGCAGAGAAGAAGACCAGTGCTGAAAAATTGTGTCGAAAGAATACCTTCCTAGTTAAGAGGGAGTGTTGATGTATATGTAACTTCGGAATGTATTCTTCTATGTATCTTATGTATTGTTACCCGATGTTTATTCCGGGATGTTTCTATTATGTATTTGAGTCATGTGGTCATGCCCCGATGTTTCGATTGGGAGGATTAATAATGTAAACAAGTCATATCAAGTCATTAGGTAAGTCCCCATAGTTTCGGGGCACTTGGGTTATTATACACTATATAAGGTGTAGGCTCGAGTAAGTAATTGTAAGTTAAGCCTACATGGTTGAGTGCACTTCAAGTCAATGGAAGAATATAAATAGAGAGTGAGAGTCTCTCTATTTATCACTCGTGAAATACATCACTTGCTCTCTCAAGTGTGGCGCACCTTTGGAGAAGGAAATACTTTGGCTTGACAGAAGACAGAAGGTTGCTGTTGTGTTGGGAGGTCATCTTACTGTTTTGGGATCACATCTTGTGGTGATACTATCTTAGAGGAAGTTGAGGGGTTTTCTCCATTTATGGTTTCCCCTCCTAAAATCTGTGTGTCTCTTGTCTCTTGTGATGTGCTTATGTGATTGTTGTTCTTGTTATTCTCTCAGTGAAAAGATCCTAACATAATCCTAGCTTAAATGTTGAAAAACTAACAGAAATGCCACTTGATGTTGAAGATTGATCCAAAATTTGGCCCACTGATGAAAAAAATGGATCATTCCATTCCTTCTCCTAAGAGAAGAAACATTCAGCAAATCAAAAGAAGATGGAATGGTTCACATGAAAAGTCCCAGGATTGATGCATAGAAGAACCATGATTCTTCAAGGGTGCTCCACAGAGCTACAAGTTGCAGCAAAAGTTTTACAAGTTTTTACCCAAAGAGGAAAATTTCCTCTTAAGTATAGCTTGATTTCCTGATTCACTTCTTATTTTGAGAGGGTTGTTTTCCCATGAGGTTTTCCCCATTTCCCTTACCTTATTAAACAAATTTTACTTCTTTTAGATTGTATGGGTGACTTTTGGTTTAGTTTCCAGGGCCCAAGTTGTCCAAGTTAGGATTAAGGGGGGGTGTTAGAATTAAATAATCCTCCCTTTTCCATATATAGTCTATTTGATAATATTTCCTAACTTAAGAGTCATTTGGGTGAGTTTGGTTCCACCATGATATTAATTCCACTAGTGACATTTGGTGCCACTAGTTCCATTTGGTGCCACTGGTGCTAATCCCTACATTCTAGTAGCCCCTTTGAGTCCCACAAGCAACCTCCATCAGTTGGTTGTGGTTGGTAGGCATTTATACTGAGTCAACCTCCTGTTACAATTGGTTAGATCACTCCCAGTTTGTATAGTGTCGTTTTTGCATGACTGCCTGGGGAAGTGCCACCTTTTTCCACCTACCTCATCAGTTTAACTGATTGTAAACTGATTTAGACATTAGACGTTAGAGTAGTGATCTCTGACAGTGATTTAGACACACCTAGGTAAATATTTAGTAAACTTTAGTTATCTATCCAGTTAGCTTGAGCTGGTAGATTCGAATCCTATACATGGAATTTGAATTCTATTTATTGTATAATCATTGTATTATTCATTGAATAAATGAATATTAATGTTGTAATTTATTGATCAATACTTATCAGGTTTGTCTCAAATTTGTCTTATTCAGTGTACATTGTTCTTGATATTCTAGTGCATAATCCACTTCACAGTTTCTCTCATTTGCATGTATATCAATAGGTTAACAAATTCAACAAATGGTGGCATGGGAGTGGATCTAGGAAATCCAAAAGGGCCAAAAGAGGAAAAAACACCCAATTACAATGCATGAACGCCCCTACTCAAACCCAGATCCACCAATTAAGTAATGGGAGAAACCCTAGGGAAAAGTGGTCATAAATGAGGTTCCTTATCTCTTGGTTGAAGAAAACAATGGCGTTGGTGGTCATTAATGGTCCAAAACCCCCAACCTTCTTAGGAAAACATCATAGACCATGGTTTGGACCATCTAGCAGAGGTAAAAATCGATGAGACTATGGTCATAGGTGGAATAATGTTCTAACAAGGATTATTTGACATCACTTAACCATTTCATGACTAGGTCAATATTTTCATTTATTTTTATTTTATATATATACATAAACCTCGTTGCCATTCAATTTGTAACTTCTAAAGGGAGTAAGTGTAGCATCTTGTAAGGCTAGTGAATCAAGACAAATTCATAAAAAATTCCAACAAAAATATAAATCCTATGTCCATATTTTCATTTATTTTTATTATATATATAGACATAAACCTGTCATTGTCATTAAATTTTCAATTTCTAAGGGAAGCAAGTTTAGCATCTTGTAAAACTACTACATCAAGACCGATTCATAAAAAAATTCCAACACAAAGATGAAGACATGTAAAATAATGGTAATAAATGAACTACTAAAGTAAGGGATTCTTTTAATAATTCAAAAACATTGATTTCCACAATGGACCAATAAAATTAATCTTCCTTACTTAATTCAATGAGGGGATGATCAATAGTAGAGAAGTTGTCCAGAAAAAATGATAGAATATATATAAGAATAGAAATCCTAAAAGCTTATTAGGGTTCATATGCATTGGATACCCTTGAATCTATTGGATATTGGTAGGATTAGTATGAAATGCATGCTAACATATAATATGGATAAGCTATTACTTTGTGTAAGTGCAAGAAAATTTACAATTGGTTTATGTTTGCATAAATTTTATGCTAGGGAAAAATATCTTCTACAAGATCCATCCATCCAAATGTGTTAGATGATTTATGATTAATTTGTTATATATGAGTATATCACCAAATGAGAACTACAACAAGCTTGTAGATATACTTATTAAATTCCTCAAGTTCACTCTAGGTTTAAATATATTAAGATAATCATAGAGGTCAAATGGAATCACCTAACAATAGAAGTGACCTTGGTGAGTCTTGAGTGAAATGATCTCTTGGTCTTGGAGATGCATAGGTAATTGGTAATATACTTAATGCAAATAAGCCTTAGAAAATAACTTAGCACCATATTTCCCACCCATCGGATCAACTATGCAAGGAACATGGAACTTATTCTTAATATTGATATGATTAAGTGTTCTATAATCAATAGAGAGAAAATAAGTGTTACAGAGAGAGATTCCTATGGCTTGGGGTACCACAATAGACAGCTTGACTCCAGAAATCAATCTTTCCCAATATGCAATAGAAATAAAATGTCTAACACTAAAGGATCAGACCTCATACCTTATTCTGGACGGTTGAAGTAGATCCCCGTTGAGATTTCCAATCTTCAACTTGAATTGCTATATTACTTCCTCAACAACAAGTAAACAATACAAGCATTCTATATATCATGGTGTTAGATCTATTCTAGCATATATAATCAGTAATGTAAAAGCATTTGACATAATCCCATGGATAAAATATTCATTCAAATACACATCATTGGACAGGAAAAGATATTTCTATTAATATGAATAAGAGATTACAAGATACAACCTCTGATGGCACGTCTCCGAACCAGAGAAACTGAATCCCCCACTTGGGCCTCCACCACTTCAATCCTCCATCTCTTGATAGCAAGCTCACAAGCAAAAGGCAATCTTGGGAAGAACACAAAAGTGCTCCAAGGGACAAAGGGATGCAGACTCAAGCATAAGTTCCGGCAAAAATGGACTATAATTTCGTTGCTCTCAATTCTCTCTTATGCCTTCAATGTACTAAGGGGTTCCTTATATAGTTTTTCAAAGGGGTAATGAAAGGTCGAATCCGAGCGATCTCAAGGCATATGGAAGGATAGGAGTCAAATGAGTCGGATTCATGTCAAGGAAAATTCCAAAAGGATTTCGCTTATGCACACATCCCAATGTACGCGGTTTTAGTGGTCAAACCCACATATGTACGTGCTTATATGGTTAAAAGTCGCGTATAGAATTTTTCATGTGTTTTTAGGGATGATCACGGAAACATCGAAGGACAAAAAATGGTCCATAGGGTAAAAAGGGAATCAAGCTGCGAAGGATATAAAAAAAGGCTCTACATGGCTAGACATGAGACAAGCTCGGGCTATATGGCTGAAACGCAATGTCAGGAGAGCCGGCATAAAGCTCAATAAGGCAGGCAAAGCTCATGATAATGCATTCACAACTTGACATGAGGGAGTCCTGAGGGAAATAAGATAGCATAAGATCAAGAGGAGTATGAGGCTCTTGCGAAATGCCATGGCAGTACTATACAATGGACTCCCACACCCTAAAGGAGAAACAATCAGCATGGGAACCAAATGCAAATAAGGCGCTAACTAGGGTACCCATGTAAGGTGAAGCTCTACCACTCACATCATGCCACTTCTAATGCAGCAAGAAGGTTCTATGACATAATAGAGTGGGTTCGTACCTAAGGTCATGGTTATATGGTCATAAGGTCATGCAAAATGCAAATGGTGGTGAAACCTAACCTATATGCCAGTTTAGACATGATACATGAGGTCGGCATGAATGGGTCAATCCAACAGTTGAAACGGAACTGAAAAAGGTCTTCTACAACACCAATTATGTCAAAAACAGTCCAAAATGGTTAGAAAATGTCGAAACTATAGGAAAGGGGGTAAAAATTTTCAAATATTTGAAATTTTTTCTATAAATAGTAAAAAATATAAATCATTTGAAACTTTTACCCATTTGAGCTCTGACTTTCAACTGCAAATCCTAGGAGATCCAACCGGGGGAATTCACAACCGTTTCTTCCAGGTATTTACTCATACTCTCTACTTGCATTTTGACATAATTTTTATAGATTTTCATGGTCAAATGAATATTTTAGGCCATCCTAAAGTGTGCGCTATGGCCCACACAGATATCGAGGCTTTTTCTGCGTATAGGGCTGGACATATGCGGAAAAGGACCTCAAACCTATGTACATACGCGGCTATTCTCAAAACAGTCGCGTACGAGGCCGCGCATATGGTTTTCAACTAAACTAATGGGAAAATTTTCAATTTATTTTGGAGGATGGTGCTAGAGTGGAGAGAGCATGAGCATGGTGAAGTAGAGGAAGCAGTAAGGGATGAATTAATGGCTCAACAAGCTTTACGTGCATGTGGACTCTACAAGTTTTGGTGTCTTGGTGGTTTGAGCGCCAAACCAAGACTGCTACAGATGTTGGCAGACTATTGGGATCTAGAATCGGAGTCCTTCCATATTGATGGGATGTCCCTCACTATAGAGGTGGAGGACATATACTTTATCACTAGTCTTTCTAGATGAGGGGAGGTGGTGAACCTTCATTCCCGAGGTGGGCCAGGGGGTGGCCTGACTATCGATGAGTACATAGCCGTGTACTGTTTTCCAGACACTGAGAAGGTGGGGAGTCAAGTCCCTACCAATGCTATATAGGTGCTGGGCCTAAAGGCCATATTACTGACACTAGGCAAGATAGCAGGCCTAGCATCACTCCACCAGGCCTCTCGGCCTCTGATGTTCTATGCAGTGGAGTGCATGAGACCCACAATCTATGACTAGAGTACTATGCTACTGAGCAACATGAAACACCAGCTCAGTGAGTGTAAGGTAGGCAGGGTACAGAACTTCGGGTTCAGCAGTATCTTGAGCATGTTTTTCTTTGAGCGTGTTCCAGGATTGAGCCCTAGAGTGGATGTTCCTCTCCACGGGGTTCGAGATCTGGCCCAACGACATTGGGCATATGCGATGCGCAGACTGGGGGGTGGTAGGGTGGCCAACCCATATCCAGCTGACTTCTTTCCATGGTGGCGACAACATATAGTTGCCATTGATGACTAACCCTATGCAAGGATAGATTTTCGGGGGGATCCGGACGTGCCATTGCCACCAGGATTGGCATATGGCGATATAGGTAACGAATCTCGACCCTCACTCTTTTTAAAATTTTTGAGTTATTTAATTTTTTTGTATTTTTTTTATTATGGAATCAAAAAGACACGTTTTTGTGTGACAACACATAGTGACGTCTACCATTTGTGTGCAGATGTGGGACCACGACGGCTAGAGGGCTTCCCACGTCATAGACGGAGGGGAAGAGGTGATGACATCACGGGTGTGGATGCGGAGCAAATGCTCCAGAGCATTCATACCAACTTTGTGAGACTGACTCATAGAGTTCCCATGGCGCAAGTCAAGGACTTGCCTAAGTCCATGCAGCGGCAGGTGGTGGGTGTACCACGTGCATGGGTGCATTTATTTCGATGGCTAGCTAGATCCATAGTGATGTTCTATGATCACAAACCTCTTCCTCCTCCACAGGATTAGACACCTGGGAGTGTATACATTTTGTACAACCGTGTATTATATGATGGTGGCTAAAAAAGCCCCAATTTTGTATCATGACACTATGTATTACCACATTTTTGATATCTAAAAAAGTTTTATGGTGATCGATTTATTTACTTACATGTGTAAAAATTGTATTTGTGATTAATTTACTATGAATGAAACAAATGTCAATCTAACATGTAGTTAGCATATGAGTCAGCAACTTGATTATTATTTCTTGGAATGTGCATATATGTTATACTGTCAAATTGCCGTTCTAACAATCTCACACGTAAGAACCTTCTCAATAACGTCGGATCTCTAACATGGTACAAAACATTGAGTTGTGACACTACTAACTCCAAATCAAAACGTACCTCAAGAGATATAAATCCATGTAGGATGGCATCCCGTAGAAGCTCAATAACGGCGCTATATTCAGCAACATTGTTGGAAGATGGCTGTAGACATACACCTCCTGAAGACAGTACCTGACCCATAGGAGTATAAATCACCCAAGCAGCAAAGGCTGAGTGTTGAGTGTGACGGCTTGCACCATCTGTGAATCCTATGTAGGTGGAATATTCCCTTAACATCTGCCAAAAGAAACGAAAACGAATCATAAACCCAATCATGGTAAGAAAAAGACCTAACTATGCAAAGTTGTACAATAATATACAACAAGCAGCCATGGCTAAAGATTATGCATAGTATTTTTTGAGATAGAGCCCATTTATGGGCTCTGCCAAGGCTGTTCCTTCGTAATCCACTAACTCATGGGCACCCTTCTCTAACACAGGCTTGACCACGTAAGGACCACGCCACATAAGATTAAATTTCCCTGCCCGCAAGGGTTCTTTCGGTTGATCCCACAAAAAGACCAAGTCTCCTTCACTAAACACTCTTGGACGGACAGATTTATCATACTAGACCTTAACACGATGCTTATTAATCTCTAGAGCCACCAAGGCATCCCGACGCTGCTCATCGAGTTGCTCGAGGTGAACCAAATGCTCCTCCAAAGGTGAAGTGTCTGGTAAGAGTTCCAAACCTAGCTTCAACGAAGGAATATCACATTCAACCAGCAATATCGACTCCACTCCACGCACAAGCTTATATGGAGAAAAACCAGTGGCAGTCTTAACCGCGGTTCGATATGCCCACAAAGTAGGATATAACATAATGTGCCAATTGTTCTTGCTTTGTGCGATGGTTCGTTGGAGAATGGATTTGAGTGATTTATTCACTGCCTCTACCTGTCCATTCTCTTGGGGGTAGTAAGAAGAGGAGTGATCTTGCTTATACCCTAACTTGGATGCCAACTCTTCCATCATACGGTTCTGAAAGTGTGAGCCATGGTCACTGACAAGCTCTTTCGGAATCCTGAACCGAGTAATGATTTGGTTGAATATGAAGTGAGTGGCTGTCTCATCGTCGGATTTTACTGTAGGCATAGCCTCAGCCCATTTCGTGAAGTAATCAACAGCCACTATAATGTGATGGTTCCCCCCAGCCGAAGCTGGGTTGCAATCCATAAAATCGAGCCCCCACTTAGTGAAGGGACCGGCGGTGATAATGGGATGTAATGGGACAGGTTTCGAGCGCATATTACATGTGAACACCTGGCAAGGGTGGCACCTCTTGACCACATCTACGCAATCTTTAAATATCGACGGCCAAAAATAATCCACTCTCAAAATCTTTTGAGTTGTAGAAAGCCCAGATAAATGACCACCACACGCCCCTCCGTGGCAATCATTCAACACAACCTCAACCTTGTCATGAGTTAAACAACATCGTAAAATGGAATCTACCCCATGGTGGTACAAAGTATTGTCCACTATAAGGTAGTTCTTAGAGACGTGATGCAATCGTCGTTGTTCATCTTGCGAGAGGTGAGTAGGGGTCCTCTGTGTTTGCAGATATACTATGATATCCCCATACCATGGGTCCAACATAGATATTAAGAAGATGTGTTCATCAACAAACATATCTTCACATACCAACTTCTCGGTCTCACTCGGAGAATCCAATATGAGTTCTACAAAGACTAAAGACTTCTTCGATTTTGTCGAAACAAATTTGAGATCAAATTATTGCAAAATGACAATCCATTTATTATACTTTCCCCCAATCATCCTTCGTGTGAGGACGAACTGAAATGGATTGACATGGGCCAAAACCAAGGTCTGGCGAAGGAGAATATAATGTCTCAAACGCTGAACCACATGTACGGTAGATAAAGCAAGCTTCTCGACATGAGAATATCGAATCTCTGCATCAATAAGGTTTCAGCTCAAATAATATATGACATGCTCTTAGGGCTCCTCATCCTCTTGAACCAAAACCATACCAATCGTCTCTAAAGAGGTGGCCACATATAATAAGAAATCACGACTATAATCCAGAGGAATAATCACCGGGGCTGATGCTAGGGATCGCTTGAGTGCATCGAAGGACTCCTGGGCTCACTCATCCCATTCAAAGGGAGTGTCCTTCTTTAAGAGACGCATAAAACCTCTAGTCAAATTGGAAAAGTTGACAACAAATCTTCGTAAGAAGTTTTCCATGCCTTGCAAACACTGAAGATTACGAATATTCTTCGGGGGAGACAACTGAAGTATTTATTCAACCTTCAGAGGGTTGACTCTTATACCCTCTTTCGAAACGATGAATCCTAACAAACGACCTGACTTCACGCAAGATATGCACTTATGAGGCTTTAATCTAACTGAATAGTGCTGGCATCTTTCGAATACCAATCTCAAGTGATAGGGATGACGCATTCTCATACGAGAATGAGCAGCGAGGTCATCCAAAAATATTTCAATAATAGACTTGAGATCGTGGAAGATCAAGGTCATCGCCCGCTAAAACGTAGCTTCAGCGTTTTTAAGGCCAAAAGGAATTTTCCGATATGCAAATGTTCCCCAAAGAAAAATAAATGCAGTCTTATGTTGGTCCGCAGGTTTAATCTGTATCTGATTATACCCGGAAAAGCCGTCCATAAAGGAGAACACTTTGCTCCATACACACTCATCCAAAATATGATCTATAAATGGTGTGGGGAAGTTATCCTTAGGACAGGCACAATTTAAATCACGGAAATCATTGCATATGCATATCGCTCCCTGCTTCTTATCCACCGGAACGGGGTTTGAAACCCACTCCGTCAAGGGAATAGGATAGATGAAACCATCTTTCAACAGCTTCTCTATCTTTGCCTTAATGGCAGGTGCTTTCCTAGGATTCACTGCACGTAAACGTTGTCGAACAGGCTTAGCATTGGGGTAAGTCTTAATTTCATGCTCAACAATACAAGGGTCAATACCTGGCATCTCGTCGTAATACCATGCAAAAATATCGTGGAATTCCTTGAATAGCTCGGTATATTCCAGAATCTCAGCTTGGGAACATTCCGCCCCAATATAGACATTCTCTATTGTGCCAGGATTGCGAGAAATTTTGATAGGAATCATTGACGATATGTTCGCCATGTTTCCATCAGCCATCAGACCAGGAGAGCTTAATGGAACCATAGGACTACCAACTTTCTGACTAAGAATCTCCGTATAATCCTCATGCTCCAAACGGTCAAGCTCTGGAAGGAAGTACAATCTATGATGAAGTTCCTCCCATGGTGGCTCAACTCCCGACATAGCCTCAATAATCGCTTCATCTGAAGGGAACACCGTATCAAGGCAGTCGTGGGCATGAGAAGACTGTACTGCCCATGCCGGAAGCACATAGGGGTCTTCCTCCCTCATCCGCAAAGAGGAAGAACGAGGATCTGCAACATTCTTGAGATTAGCTTGATAAGCTATCATGGCTGCAGGAAATGGCACGCTCGTCTCGACAGGCTCACTCGAAGTACTCGGTGCAGGAAGAATCCAAGGGTATTCCATATGACTTGTGTGAAAAGGCATCGATATCGTAGAAGTTGAAGCCTCATCGAAAATAGATCCTATCATGAGGATCGGTGCAGGACAACTAAAGTTTCCCATGAGGGATGGATACATTCCTACACCCACACTCCCAGTTGCCAGCTGAGAGTGCTCAACGATCAGGATCGAAGCTCCCGAATATGCGGTAATAGACGGATTCTTGAATGTCATCTGATCAATCGTTACAATCTTCCCGTTATGTGGAAAGCATACAACGCGAAACAAGGAAGAAGCAACGGCTTGCATACTATACATCCAATTCCTACCCAACAGGAGATTATAGTCAAGGGGCGCTTCAACCACCTCAACCTCTATCGCAACGGTCTTTGCCCCCAAATGGACTTTAAGGGAAGGAAGGCTGCCATGCGGCCTAAAAGATCTCCCATCGAAAGCAGTTAACATAGTCGTTGATTTAGACAGCTCAGGAGAATCGAGACCCTTCCAACAGGACAAAGACATCACAGAAGTAGCAACGCCCTCGTCAATCACAATATGTTTGACGATCATACCAAGACATTCTACATGCACCAAAAGAGACACATAGTAGGGCAAGAGAGGCTAATGTCTTGCGGTTTCAAATTTGATCATAGAGGAAGAATCATCATCATTCAAACCAAGGGCAGAAAGCAATGCCTTCCTTTCCGAAGGACAACTCTGAAGCATTTCCAATGTAGACATCGCACAAGGAGTATGGCCCAAATCCTTGACAACTGAATAATTCTGGGCGGCTCGAGCATTTGGATTATGCCCCAAATTCTTAAGAACTCCCTTAGGAATGCGAGGTGCAGCCTCAGGTTTATCCATACGTTTCTCAATGCGCAAAGGGGATCCTGGTGGATCAGGTTCTTTGCCTGGGATGGGTTGTGACGAACTATAATCTTTCGCATGAGTCACAACTTTTGCAGCACGGACCATGTTAATGCACCCATGACCACTACCCTCCGGTGGATCATCATCACTAGACTGGTCATGGGACTTCGAGTTCATATTTTGGTTATGCGGTAAAGGGTTCGTTAGCATAGCTGGGCCTTGTGCTAAGAATCTCGAAGCTTCATCAATCCGAGGGCACAAATAAGTGAGGCGATCTTCCTTACATATCTTGCAAGGGAATTTAACCTTACGTTTCACTTGCTTGTCCCCCCCAGCATTTCTACTGTTCTTGTCATTATTGTGAGCATTCTCATACTTATTCCCAGGATTTCGATTATTATTTTTACCCTCTTTTCTATTCCGCTCGGGTTGCTGGTTACCCTTCTGGTCCGACGATTGCACAGAAAGTACATTCACCATTTGGGCGGGTTGAGATGAAGCCGTAGCTTGTCCTGAAGCAGATTGGTTGATTGACAATTTACTAGCTTGTTTTGCAACCGAATCCGTAGGTTTCACACTTGCACAACCCACAATGCCATCGGCATGTGGTCTAGGTTTGAATTTGGGATCGAAAATGGAATGAGGAGCATTGGGAATAATCTCATACAACAAACCGGACGGAGCATAGATCAAGTCCAGTTCTTGTGCCCTAAAGATCGCTTGTTTCTCATTCTGCACTCCGGATGTGGAAACATCCTTCGCTATATACGGAAATAACGACTTGAGGAACCACTCGAGATGGAACTTCGGCGGTATAAAGGATTTAATTAATCTCTTCCGTCTACGCCACTCTTGAATATGATCAGAAATATGGGTGGCTTTATCTTGCCGAAATGTCGACAAGAGTTCAGTACCAACGTCATAGCGCACTGGTAGCTGGAAGTGATTAATAAAAGTCATCGCAAGATCGTCGAACAAAGTAAAAGCGCCCCTAGGTAACTCTATATACCATTTCGCAGCAGTCCTTGTGAGGGTGCATTGAAATAGTCGTAAACGGATTGAGTCCTGATGTAACAAATTTGAAGAGCACCAAAGGTGAAACGTGGTAACGTGTTCGCTCGGATCCTCTCCCGGTTTTCCTTCAAACTTAGGTATGTCCGAAGGAAGCTTGGTAGGGACAGCCGGCCAAGCTGGGTCGTGAGCCACAGGATCGTTCGTAAGTCTCGATAAGTCAGGAAGGTTAAGTGTCACAAGGAAAGGGAGCCTAGGATGGTTCATATAGGGTTGATTACCACCATGGCCTTGACCATAGTGTCCTCCTCCTATCTGACCCGTATAGGGTGGCGTGGAAGTACCATAGTATGGTGGACCTTGGCTAGTAGGAGCTACAAAGCCATAATTAGGAGAGTAAGTAGGTTGTTGATACCCGCCTCCATAAGGTGAGGAAACCTATCCATACTACGTCCCTTGATAAGGTCCATAGGTCATCGCATGCGATGCCCCATGAGACACTTCGTAGGTAGGAAGATACGCTCCAAAAGTAGGGATATATACCCTGGAAGTAGCAAGGTGACCTCTAGAAGCATGAACATAGCCTCCCGACGCAGTGGGCGGTATGTGAACTTGAGACACAATCAGCCTAGTAACCGCAGTACGGACCTGAATCGTAGCCATATACCAGCTCGAAGGACCACATGAATAAGGTGGAGGATGTAAATTTGAAGAACTAGGGGCCGAGGAAAAAGGAACCTGAGTAATAATATATGTATTACCGCCTATCGTCACTCGTCTCGGATCTGGTATCCTAATCGGATCGCTAACCCTAGACCTAGGAGGGAGATGCGATGGAGCTTCCACCACTAGGATGGAAGGTGCAATGTGACTAGTGCTCCCAAACCTCTCCGCATGGTAAGGAATGAGAGTGCCCCCAGGCATAGTGCTAGGCTCAAAATTGGATTCGACATGAAATGTCAAATCATGCATAGGAAAACCAGCCATACCATAACTACCATAGCTAGTAGTGGCGGGTTCAAAATGAGTCTCGGCGTCTTCCCGCATTCCATACCGGTAATGTGTCAATGGGGAATTGGACCTAGAGTGAGTAGGTCTATCGCGCAAGGGTCCTATCTCAAAAATCATAGGACCTAACTCGGCTAAGTCGGGTGAAGGGTCATAAGTAGGTGTAAATTCCCCATTGTCTACACGAATGGGAGGAGGTGGTTCAGGAATACCTTCTAAAGAATCCCCCATGGTGTGTGAATCAATGTGAGACATAGTCCGCATGGACTGTCTAGGTCTCTTTCCCAAAGGAGGAGGAGAAGTAGAAGGCGAAAGTCCTACTAAACAACGAGAATGGCGTGGAACCGCACTCGAATCCACAATGACTCAAAAAATAGCAAAGACTCTCTATTTATGTAAACCCTAGGCCAACTAGCATGCACGGAGAAATCAATAACAAAATCTAAAGCTAAATGCAAGCAAACAAGGGTTGGATAAGTGAGCTCCTGAACAAAGCAGGTATGTCTCGCCTAGGAGAGGCTTGAGACTCCCATACACAACAAGCGGAGGTACGTAACCAATTATTGTGGCCCTCGGCTTCAACGCGTAAAGAGACTGTGATGTCTGACCCCAACCTGGTCGGGACACCTACAGAATAACCTCTATAATTACCCCCTCGATATCCTAGGTAAGGTCACTAAGGTCACCTCAATATACTCAATGCTCAGGTGGACAGTCGCAGGCGGGATTGACCATATGGGTAGGGTAGCAAATCCTGAAACTCTCGAAAGATCCCCCAGATACGAATACAATCCTGGAAATATCTCCGGTGCTACTCAGTTATGACTAGGGGTCATCCCAATCAATAACCTCTCACACTGCCTCATGCTTAACTCCCTTTTGAGAGGAGGATCCTGAGAACACTGGTTATACCAAGGATTTCACACACTCACCTGGAAAGACACCTAGATGTTGTTGTTTAGTGACCTTGGAGAATTGACTTACAATGAACTATTCCAAGATCCTAAAACCTAAGCTTGTTGGTGCACCCTAGAAAAGAAAAGAGTGTAATTCATTTTATTTAGCATTGATTTTAGTTGGATTTATTACTCAAAAATAGGATATGGTCATGCAACTAGTGGTGTTATGACGCAACAAGAAGTAAAATGCACACCTAACAATCAATGCAAATGCATTGTGTCCATGAAAATAGGGTATGCTACTACATGAAATGCATAATTCTTCTTCAAATGATGAATGCAAATTTCCTATATGAAGTCCTAACTAGTACTCCAAAGCAAATCTATCTACTACAAGTATAATGTAAAGTGCAAAATGCAATGCATGATGATAAGCAAATGTTTTTGGATTTTTTGAAAATAAAAGAGATGTAAAAAGAAAAAGAATGATTCTACGACCCCTAGACTCCGCAAGTACACCAAGGCAGCACTCAAGCAAAGCACTAAGGTAAAAGAACTCTAATGCACTAATCTCAAACAAAAAATCGAAAATGCCATGACAAGAACTATCTTAAAAAAAAAATTATCCTAAAAAAAACGTTTCTGGTCAGAAACAGAGGTCAAAACAGACTCAGGCAGTGCCAAAGGAGACTCAGCAAATATCAGAATTCACCCAGCAACGAATTATCTTCCCCAAAAATTCAAAATCAAAGGCATGCGTGACTGTTCGCAGTAAACCCGCGTGTATACGCAGAAATCGCAGAGGAAACCTCATGTATATGCGACTGTAAATCAAAAACCCGCATATAGGAAGAAAGGGTGCAAAAAATCAAGGTAAACAAGTAGGCTGAGACAATCTTTACACCAATCAGACTCTACCAGGCATACATGCCCCCGGACCCGACACAGAAACAAGAGAGAAAGAGCAATTCAAATACATTGAATGCCGAGAAAATAACCCCCAAAGGACAAGTACTAGGAACTCCCCAGCGGAGTCGCCAATTCTATTACGAAGAGAAATTCCTATGGCTTGGGGTACTACAACAGATAGCTTGACTCCAGAAATCAATCTTTCCCAATATGCAATAGAAATAAAATGTCTAACACTAAAGGATCAGACCTCGTACCTTATTCTGGACGGTTGAATTAGATCCCCGTTGAGCTTTCCAATCTTCATCTTGAATTGCTATATTACTTCCTCAACAACAAGTAAACAATACAAGCATTCTATATATCATGGTGTTATATCTATTCTAGCATATATAATCAATAATGTAAAAGCATTTGACATAATCCCATGGATAAAATATTCATTCAAATACACATCATTGGACAGGAAAAGATATTTCTATTAATATGAATCGGAGATTACAAGATACAACCTCTGACGGCACGTCTGAGAACCGGAGAAACCGAATCCCCCACTTGGGCCTCCAATACTTCAATCCTCCATCTCTCGATAGCAAGCTGACAAGAAAAAGGCAAGCTTGGGAAGAACACAAAAGTGCTCCAAGGGACAAAGGGATGCAGACTCAAGCATAAGTTGCGGCAACAATGGACTATAATTTCGTTGCTCTCAATTCTCTCTTATGCCTTCAATGTACCAAGGGGTTCCTTATATAGTTTTTCAAAGGGGTAATGAAAGGTCGAATCCGAGCGATCTCAAGGCATATGGAAGGCCAGGAGTCAAATGAGTCGGATCCATGTCAAGGAAAACTCGAAAAGGATTTGGATTATGCACACATCCTGATGTACGTGGTTTTAGTGGTCAAACCCGCGTATGTACGTGCTTATATGGTTAAAAGTCGCGTATAGCATTTTTCATGTGTTTTTAGGGATGATCAATGAAACATCAAAGGACAAAAAATGATCCAAAGGGTCTAAGGAGTCTGCAGCGGGACAGGGGAAGTCCATACAAAGTGTGATTCACCTAGAGTGGTGAAATCCGCTATAACAATAAGTACCATTGTTTTCCCTTTCCAAAACAATTGGGGTAGCAAAAA
This sequence comes from Pseudotsuga menziesii, assembly GCA_001517045.1. NCBI lineage: Eukaryota > Viridiplantae > Streptophyta > Pinopsida > Pinales > Pinaceae > Pseudotsuga > Pseudotsuga menziesii. Next base: position 21,188 of record LPNX010550342.1, read on the forward strand.
AGATCTTACATGGATCTCTAATCCCAACATAAAAAATTTCACCCATGAGACATTCAATATTAAACTATTGAGAATTTCCATATCAGTAGGGAAACAAAACATCGAGCTTTTAGTGGGTTCCACCAAAGAAAATTATTGTTTGGAGTGATATTACGAAAACATTATGTAGGCACGTTCTAGAAAACCACCTTATTTTGGAGTAAGGTAGAAAGGTCTAGAGTAAATGATTGTTTATAAGGAGTTGTATCCATATGGGATATGAATTCAAAGTGTCCCTTCTTGAAAAGTTTAAACATGTCTTTTGAGTCCACAATATGTAGGGTTTTAGTTTATAATGTTTTGAGATTAACTTCATGACCATCTCATTAGATGCATTGTATTTTTTTATACCAATTTATGGAATAGCGATATAGGTGGATAGTGATGGCCACCTACCCATTCCACTAATTTAGAATGGTTTCACATCTAGGTAAATTTTCTAAAAAAATACACGTCTTACATTTCTTGTGCATTTTTTGTCCCTAAATAACAACTTATAATCACCAAATGCTTTCTTAATCCTTGAAATAATTTTTTAATATCATTGAGATATTTTTGATATGCTATCATTCACCACAAATGGAGTTTTTATGTGGAAGATATAGCCTCGGGAATTTAATGTATCAACTAGACTTCTAGGGGACCACATTGCTTTCTCCACTTCATCTTCTAAAGTTAGGGTTTTTCATATTTCATGGTTTTTCCAACTAGGATTTAAGACTTTATGTTAAAAGGCCATTTTGTGCCTCTTGTAATGGTATTCTTTTGAATGAGTGTATAAAATACATTTCTATTCAAATATAAACTACAACCATTCCATCTAATCTTATTGCTTTGCAGTTAACAATCTTTTTCAATTTAATTCTTTAATATAATTTGGGTTTTAATGCACTGGTATGCTCTATGTAAAACATTTGTATTTGTGTTTCCGTTTTGTATGTATTCCTTCATTTCTTCCTCTAAATATTCCTTATGAACCATATATTTAACGATATAAGGAATTGAATTTACTCAAAATAAGTTTACTTCGCAAACATATAATTTATCCTTGATACTATAGTCATTCATAGTGAGTTCACCATTGTGAACCACACGCGCACATTGAATATGTTTATAGCATTTGATCTTTATGGGAAAGCATTTAGTGTCAATATTTAAATATAGGGTCCAATTCTTAACTTGTTTCTTGCTAAGAATGTTTAGTTGTTCTCAATTAATGTATTACCATATCAACTTTAAAGAGGACCTTTTAAAACAAAGTTGTATAGAACTTGAAGGTATCCGATCTACATGGCCTAATACTACATTAAGGGAAACCGATGGTTCACAATCTTTTACTGTTGGGTATGTGTATTATAAATTAAATTCATTATTTTGTCATTTAGGAGTGGTATCCTTCACTTTCACATATTGAAACTTACATTGTTAGAGGCCTCCAATAATTAAAAAAAGTATGATTATTATAGGCATGACCCTTGAACTAAGGTTGAAAATATTTAGACAATAATTATCTAACCATGAAGACTAATATTTTAGTTGCACTACAGGCTAGAGATTTTATTTGTTAAACGCTTACTCTTTCCTATAAGAGAATGAAAATTGAAGAATACACTTAGAATTTACAACCCATTTTAGTGAAACCTAAGTATCTTTTGACTTTATATCATCCACATGATTCTCCTTTCTTCTATCTATATAGTGGTTGCGATATTTTTAAAAGTGTGAGGTTAAAATGTCAATGGTGATTTGTTTCCATATATTTTAGTATAGATGTCTTGTATTAGAGTTGATGAGGGCTTGCCCTATAACACTTAGAATTTACAACCCATTTTAGTGAAACCTAAGTATCTTTTGACTTTATATCATCCACATGATTCTCCTTTCTTCTATCTATATAGTGGTTGCGATATTTTTAAAAGTGTGAGGTTAAAATGTCAATGGTGATTTGTTTCCATATATTTTAGTATAGATGTCTTGTATTAGAGTTGATGAGGGCTTGCCCTATAACTTGAGGACTTAAAAATTCTAAACTGTATTTTTGAAAGTTTGATACCCTTATATAAAAGGAGCATGAGTTGAACAACATAAGGCTTATCGTAATGATCATATCCTGTTTGAGTTAGACCTTTAAATCACTAACATTCCTATAGTGTTTTTAGAATCAATATTTCTATTAAAAAAATGGGTTTCCCATCCAAATGTTACAGTAAAACATTTAACATCTCCTCTTGGATATAATTGTGTTTCACTTTAATGCTATACAAAAATCATATCACTGGATCTTCACTTTTAGTGTTATACAAAAATCATAACATTGGATCTTCGTATAGATATTGAAAACATGTCTATAATGGCGTTACCATTCACATGAAAAAGATTGATATCCTTATAACCCTCATGATTATGTAATGAATACTTTGGGCCATTTTCTACAAACGTTTTATATATCACCCTCCTTACTCTATTAAAAATATTTAAGCTTCCCTACAAATCTTTTTAATTCACATACTAAGATCTAGTAAGGAAAAATAGAAAATAATAAATCTTTAATCCACATACTAAGATTCACTTTGGAAGAAAAATAGAAAATAATAAATCTTTAATCCACATAGTAAGATTTACTCTTAAGAAATTATTTATTTTTGATAAGGAAAGATAGTAAATAATAAATAGAAAGACCCACCACAATCATATATAATTTCAATGGCCTTCAAATAAAATCGAACCACTATTCTAACAAACATAGAAACAATAATATAAAATTGCCAAAGAAACAATGGAGGCCTTTTCACACCTAATGGTCATGTAAATCCAAGTGATGGGGAAGAGTTCTCCAATAAACGCTATGAATGTGTTGGTTTGTATCCATAAAATGAAAAGAGATGTACCTATAAGAGAAAAAAAAAATCTTTTCATTTAGATCATGGAAAACCCGTTGAATTCACTCACAAATGTTATTAAACCATTATTGTATGAAGTCGTACTTTTGTAAATATAACATTATGAAAAATACATAAATATGTTATGGTTACTTACTCAACATTAAAGAAATGTTATGAAGGTAAAAAAAATATTTAATTATATTTTTTTTCATTCAAAAATCATAATTTCTAATTACAAATAAGAAAAGAAATCACATTTTTGAGGTGTATATGGCACATTTTATAGATAATTTTTCAACTAATTTTATGATAACCAATCTAGGGGGTTCACTAAGTATGCAATATTATATATGAGTTTATATTAAAGGATTTAATATTCTAAAAAATGGAAGCAATATATTACCTAGTGTATAAGGGTTGATGCGCATATATATATATATATGGGTCTTATAACTATGTATTTAGAATGTTGAATAGGGTATTGGGGGTCTAAATAAGTACTATATGTTTACTTTGCCGTGAAATTGACAATGTGTAAAGTCAAATTAGTGTTTGAATAAGTATGAACTATGTTTGAAGGTGGTGTGATTCCAATTTGTTTTTCATTAGATTAATGTTTAAATGTGTATGATCTATGAATGAAGATGGCATGAAGTTGATTAGAACAATTGTGTGTGAAGTCAATTGTGTTTAAGTTATTGTTCTACATCCTAAAATATACTCTCTCACTAAGATTTCATATTTCACCTTGGAAAGTTTCTAAGGTTGTATCACAACACCATACTAAAAATGGATGTTAAAAATGTCATGAAAAAAAAAGATAGCTAGGAAATGTATTGAATATATATATATATATGTGTGTGTGTGTGTGTGTGTTCATTGGGCATAGCTCGGGTGGTTGGGAGATTTGGTTATTGTGCTCCCCACCGGAGTTTGAATCTCGCCGGAGACATTTGCTCATTGGGAGCCCTTGTATGTAATGAAATATTAGGTTGGTGAGTCGTTTATCATGATTATTGATGCCCAAGTTCATGTATACTCGCCTAGAGAGTATAATATATTTTATCGAGTGGATGTAGCCATGGTGTAAAATTGGGCTTCCATGGTGAACCACTT
>LPNX010550342.1:27378-89127 GCA_001517045.1 Pseudotsuga menziesii
ATTTTCTTTATCCATCCTCCCGATTTTTTACGTCAGTTGATTCTGTTGGTGATGGATGCACAACTACCATTTGTAATTCAAATGCCAAATACCCATTATTCTTCAAAGGAACACAATCCTTATCCAAATCAAACTTTCATATTCATGTTCTCTCCTCATTCCTCATGACAAAGTATCTCTAATTATGTCAGTTGATTCTGTTGGTGATGGATGCACAAGTACCATTTGTAATTCAAATGCCAAATACCCATTATTCTTCAAAGGAACAAAATCCTTATCCAAATCAAACTTTCATATTCATGTTCTCTCCTCATTCCTCATGACAAAGTATCTCTAATTACACCAATCATTGAAGAACAGAACACAAATGTTGCACACTATTCTAAGTTAATATTGACTTGGTAAAAAATTAATTATATCAATGTGTATTTGGGCATTAGTGGGTTTACTGTGGATGGTTTATAGGACTATGGTATTGAGTAACACATGGTATTAACATTTGATGAGGTCTATTTACAGGATTGAAGAATTCCAATGTAAAGTACCTCATATGGTTGGCATGCACCGGATTGGCCAAGGATAATAGATATTGGTTGGGTGTTGTTTTCCTAGTAAAGGGTTTCCATGATAAATCATCAATTTATATTTATGCGCTTTCTTTATATCTGTTTTATTTATCCACCACGCTCTAAATTTTAATACGATATCATAACCATATTTGGGTAGATAAATATCTTTCACAAGAGAATCCCTATATAATTGAATTTGATGAAGAAGCATTCATAGAAGAATCACACAAAATCTAGTGGATAAATAAGTACTCAATTAAGGATTGCTTAATTCAGCAGATTGTATTTGGAGCATGAGGGATGATCCCAATGAAATAGGTTGATGGTTCATAGTATCACGTGCTTGGAATAAAGCATGAACAAAGTGGTAATATTTTTTATGGATTATGATTTAATCATAGATGCAAGACTTATTTAGAGATGGGTTCACCTAATTTATTAATCATTGGTGTAAATTTTAGATGTAGGCCAAGGTGATAATTAAGGGAAGGCATGTTCTATTTGATATGAAGTCATAATATTTGAGGGAAGTATGTGTTTACCCTAGATCGAGTTTAGAGGGGAGGACATGTTGGTTAATCTTGACATTTATTTGGTCATTAATGGGTTTATTATGGCACTATCATGGTTGGTTTGAGATCCCATGGATTGGACAAGGTAATAACACATATTTTTTCACTGTTGATGTTCATTGTAAATGGTTTCTAAGATAAATCATTGGCATATATTTATGTGTCTGTTTATGCGTGTTATGTTTTCTATCATACTGCTTAATAAATTTTAGTATCCTTTATTATTTGTTTTATATTGTCAATCTTTATTCTATATTCTTCTTTAATGACCTTCTCAACCTCATTAGTTGGAAAATATTCCTTACTCTCCTCCTCTTCATTCTCTAAGGAAGGAGGATCATATGGCTAGCAAATTTTAGATTTGAAAAGATTCTAATTTTATTTATAGGTAACCTTCTTGGTTGTGGACAAATTTCTTAGAGATTTCATGTTTAATAAGAGTGATAACACCTAAAGGTTGTATGTTCATAATTTAAACTTTCTATGAATTTTCAGTTTCCATTTTTCAACACCATTCTATCTAGAATTCCTTTCCTTTCCTAACGTCCATCTCTACACAAATATGAGTATATGTAAACAAACCTGTATGACTCCTATCACTATCATACTTTAGGAATAAACCCAAAGTATTGTTGATAACTTGACATAATGTATAGTATCAAAAGAGAAGAGGCTTATTTTGGAGCTACACCCAGACCCTATTCTTCCCTAGAGAAAATATCCCTCACCAAATATTTTCTTATAATCATCATGGGAATATGAATATTCTACAACGAAAACTTTAGAGCACCTAAGGATCTCACAATTTTTGGCCTAGTTAGAATATATTCACTAGTGTAGACTCTTTGTTCACTAGTGTAGACTCTTTGTTCATAGCCAAGAATGATTAAATATGAATTTAGTGCTTCATATTTAAGTGTTAAGAATAGCTCATTTACCTATGAATTCCTAACTTCCAAATATGACACCTCATCCAAATTCTCAACAATATATGGAAGCAAATAACCTAGAACCCATTGCTCCCCACTTAACTTCAAGACCAAATATATGGTAGAGTCCTTATAAATGTTATAATAATATAGAGTGATTACATCCTATAGTTCCTTAAACACATCAAATAATAGCTGTAAATCCCCAAATTGTCTTAAAGTTTCTTATTGAGAAGAACTATGTGATTTGAATCGTTTGCCAACAAAAAAAATAGATTTCTCTTCAATATTTCTAATAAAAAAATTCATATTCTTGGCCACAACATATTAGAGAAAAGTATTTGGATTAAAGGAGTCTTGGATTTACTTTAAATGTTGATTTACACTCAAAAGAGATGAATCTTCTCTCAAAATAATAGCTAGCCACTCATAAAATAGTATATTGATGAGCTTTAGTATGCTAGATATACATTCAGTAGTACCAAATCCACTCACAAATATCATGAATATGGAAATGGTAAAATTCAAGTTATAAAAAACTTTTTTGATTCATTCCATAATTGATAGATATGCGTGATCAAATTTGAAGGGTGGGTCTTAATTTCAATTGGAAGGGAATTTATTCTCTCAACCCTTCAAAGATGAATGGAAATATAAATAATTTTCCTTTAATTGACAAGTATAAATTAGCCAAACCTTTTCACCAAAAAAAATGCAAAAAACAAATATTGTTTTTTAGCGCTTGTTGTGAAAGCATACATGTATGTGATGGAGGGACCTAAGTGAAGTGAATCCTTGCAAATCATTGTATGTCTAAGTCTTAACACTCCTTTCAAATTGAACCATAATACCAAAATAAGTTTATTAATGGCTTGAGAAAGTTATAGGTGTGTGTAATTAAGTGCTTGGGGATCTAAAATTTGTTGTGTTTTGTACCAATCCATGGTTCACTGAATCGATAGTCATTGGTAGGAATTTAAATTATTTAATGAAAAAAATTAATGTGTATAACCTCTATTCCTAAAATATTTTCCATGTTGATGCAGGCCACTACCCTCTTTATTGTCTTACCAAAAGGCGTGATAATGAGGAAGAAGACCTAAAATTATGGACTTCGCCTTCAAAGAATGCCTTATAATCACATTGGTAAGGAGTGATAAGAATATCAAAACCATCCAACGTGTCAAATCTCAGTTGATACTGTTAATTAAAGACTTATAAGATAAATTTAATATAATACTTATAGTTGTATCTTACTCTTTGCGTCTTGACACATTTAATATTTTATGGTTGTCTTTGGGCCTTGACCCAATTCATATTATAAGGTGAGGATCTGCGGGCATATCAATCCTTAGTTATGACTATGAGATGAGGATTTAAAGAGAAGCGGATGTAAAGAGGAGAAATGTATATGGATGGATAATTTTAAAAGTTGCACTTCTTTTGAAATGTTGATATAAATTATGCCATTCTTTATTGGAAGGGTAAAATTCAAATTTTAAATTATTTTTGAAGGACAATTTTAACTTTACACTTTCGGGAAGGGCTAGAACCCTTTGGAAGGGCTATGAAAAGTTCAATTTTGAATGTTGTATGCCATAGGTTCAAGTATTTTCTCATAAGCTCCTTTTGTTTTGCAGACAATGTATTCATCCAAATATATCTGGTATCATTTTAGGTAACAGTCCAATCATAAATAGGCCAAGAGATATAAAGGCATGAAGGAAATATCCCTTCCAACCAAATTCTCATCTTTGGAAACAACAAATAGAAGGGATTCTTTCATTGGAGTGATGCAAAATTTCTCCTTAGTAAGCTTCTTTCTTACGATCCTCCCAAGTCTTGAACAATTATCCTACAAGCCACTCCCAAGTCTTCAATGATCATCCTACGAGCTAATTTTAAAAGTATCCCCGCTCTTTGTATCTAGGTTCACGGTGGGAACCACATTCCTCTTTAGCTCAATCATGATACCAAGCCTCAAATAGTTCCGAAGCACTCACGATCATCAATGCCATGATAATTATATTTTATTGGAGTGAGCTAATTTTTAGATCATTTGCATCTTTGCAGGGTAAATTTGTCGAAATTGGGTGACGGATTTTTTGCTGAAATATCTATTTTGGTTTCTGAAATTGAAATTTTGGTTACAAAAATGGATTCAACATCCTCCATAAATTAGGAGCTCCCAGAATATGCAATTTCAACAACTTGAAATTGCAATTCAATTCTTGTCGAAATTTGGTCAGAAATTTATCCATCCATGCAAATGGTCTAATTTTGTTTAGCTCATTTTTATTTTATCAAATCAAATACCATTAGTAAATATTTAATTCAATTTTGTGTCTTCCATTTCATTTCAAGCAGGAGTTAATAAAATTAGAGAGAGGATCCATTGTAACATGGGAACACAAATATATTACAATACATTGTCTTTTTCAATGCATGGAGATTCCAATATATAGAGTCGAGAGTCTTGTTATGAGATCTAACTTATTCGAAATATAGTTAAGAGAGGTTGAGAGAATATCTCAACCACACACCAAACTAGGTAGAGAATCACTCTCATCTAACTATCCAACATGAGATAAACATTATCTCTAACACACCCCATTAATGTTTGTCTCGAATCTTCTTATAGAGTAGTCTTGGTGTTGATATGCACTTGTTGAGATTTCATCACTTTGAGATTTATCCAAGATATTTTCAAGTACCTTTCTTTGCATAAAACATATTATTTACGTCCATATAAAAAACAATTACTCTACTGGAATACATGGGTCCTCAGCCGCTGTAACTTCCAGTTCTATAGAAATGTTTTTCACCAATGTGGTTCATCAATAGATTAAATTATTTCTTAATAATAATTTGGTCCATCATACTATGAGATTCTTCCATATCAACTTCCCCTTCCCTTAATCAAAGACTCTAACTTATTCGACCTTCATCAAGTTCGGGCCATTAGTACATCTGTCACCCCGTAGCACTCGTACTTTTTAATTCCAGAGCTTCATCCACATCCACTCTATGTATAAGATGGATAACATTGTGTGTTTACACGCCACAACATGTATTCCTGAACATTTGGAATGGGTCTTACAACAAACTTGGGGAAATCAAGATTCCTATGACAAAACTTTACAACTTTAGACCAATCAAAACTTTGAGATATCGGGTACAACTGATCATGCGCCCTTTACAACATTATAATAAGGTACAAAACTTATTGTAACTACAAATCCCATTCACATCATTTCATTATTGACCAAGACGAACATAATCACTTGATACCATTAAGGGAAACTCCACACGATTACAGAATCCTTACGAATAAATATATCTATAGCCACATTTGTCAAATCTTACCCACATATGGTCATGTTTCTGCAAATCAACCCACATATGGATTTTCTCTTGTTCGTCAGCTCCAAGGGGTGCTAACACTGATAGTTGTATACATGAGATTCATCACAGGCCTACCAACAAAGTGTTCGTTGACCATATCTTCACACAAATCACAAGTTGTGCACACAAATGAATATAGTCTCCACTCTAGCGTTCTCCTTCACCAAATTCACTTGGAGTTTTTCCCTTGCACAAATCCTCTTGTAGGTAACAAATGTTCCTTCTATACCTAATGATCCAAACCCCAACGTACAAATCCTCTTTAGCAATTGGCTGCCACACTCTCCAATCAACTACATAATCTACAACAAATCTTCGTCTTTATATTATTGCTGCAAATCAAAGAAACAAGGGCTCTTCCTCTAGTGATGTGGGCTATTCCTATTCCATCCAGCACCAAATTCTTATTTGGGGAGGCCTCTCTCCACAAGTTTGTGGGTATAAAACAATGAATTCAATAATGAGTAGGTAATCCATGGCTCTTTCTCACAACAACTCATGGGTTATATATTTCACCCCCTTCACCAATCTCCTTCTAATGCATGAGATCTCTCTTGTACAACCAATGGGTAGCTCTAACAAGTAGGTCTATGCACAACATCGTCATGTTTTCCTCAGCATTGGCTTCACCTACAAATGATTCACATACAAGTCATCCTACTATAGTCAATGCAGACATCTGTAATCAGTGGCCACTAATGACCACACCAATAGTTCAATTCCCTCTTATCGGGAAGATAAATCACAATGCACAACACCAGTGACTCTGAAAAACACCAAATCACATTTACTCTTTAAACGGAAATCAGTTCTTCTATTATCCTTTTCCTTTTTTGAAGCTCCTGTAATTTTTCTTCAGGCTGGCAACACACAATGGCATTCACTGGATCTGCAAACAGTAGCAACTATATTGCAATGACGAATCCTTCCTTTTTCAATTTCAATCAACACAAGTTGATGACTCCTCAATCTACCAAGAGGTATCTTCACACAACACTTCTAGCAAAAGTGATTCATGTCGTGGATCCTCCTTCACATGGACGAAAGCATGGCATCGGTTATGGTTCCTCCTTTAGATGGAAGGAGAGGTTTCTTTCTATCAAATGGTATGGTATTCAGTCCTAGGAATATCATAACTCGGGAAGAAAACACCACAATTCTACTCTCTCATAGTCCTTAGCACTCTAGTGAGGGAGTAATACTCATCCCAGCTCTGATACCATAATAAAATTCGAGAAATGAGCCATTATAAAAAAGGAACACAAATCTATTACAATACAATGCATGGAGACTCCAATATATAGAATTTCGAGTGCTCTTATGAGATCTTTAACTTATTCCAAATAAAGCCAAGAGAGGTTAAGAGAATATCTCAACCACACACCAAACTAGGTATAGAATCACTCTCATCTAACTATCCAACATGTGATAAACATTATCTATAAAAGGAGCTCCGAGAGTTTATGAATAAACATGTTGTCTTTCCCAACCCAAAAAATTTCAAGAGTTTGACTCTCTTTATTCTCTTAAGTAGAGAGGAGTTGGGTCAAGTGGAAATCATTTAGTTGCTTTGTTCTCAAGATTAAACTCTAACAAAGACAATCATTAATGGGCCTACTACGCAGGCTTTAATATCACGACGATTGCACAGTAGGCCATTGGATATCAAGCTGTTTGAGATCCAACGGCATGCTGTGTAGCAAAGATCACATTAAAGCTTGTGCAATAGGCTAGTTAACTTTCTCCCAAAATGTAGATATGATACATGAAGATATGTACAACGACATATCTTAAAAGCATGTTATACTATTCTACAATCCTCCAATAACTTTGGACCAACTACTTTTGGAGAACAAAAGGTTGGCATGAATATTGCACCACAAATGCACATATCAATTTGGTCTTCTCCATAGACATTCATGCAATGCAATCCAATAATCCACGAAGAGAATACCATGCAAATCAGAAAGATAAGAAAGAGGATTCATACTTCTTCAAGTAATCTTATTTACGATTAATGAGCCTTGCATTTGATTCGAAGTCCATTCTTACATTTGATTTCTACATGAATAAAACTAGAGAAACCCATCCTTAAATTTTATTTTTTCACCAAAAATACCAAAAAAACTCATCCTTCCAGTTTAAAATTAATTTTAAAACCAAATTGTGCAAGCGTTATGGCGATAATGACATGCATTTTGAAGTTATCGTACAGTCGATAAATTATATTTTTATTTTTTCTAGTCGATAAAGATATTGTTTCCGGGTTATCCTCATCCCCTTGTATTTTACAAGCATGGATCAAACTTCAAGCTGTCACAGCTTGTCAAAGGGTTTCTAGCCCGTATGTGAAGTGGTATTCAAAAATTTCTCGTCATTTAAAATGCAGTTTTTTATTTTTGTCATTTTAGAAAAAAGTGAAGAATTTAAGTTCAAATGCCATTTGAAATGTGAATATTTTAAAAACCCTTCATAGTAGAAGGGTAGCATAAATATATTACCTTCTATATGACTTTACTTTCAAATTTGATCCCTGATGGCAAGTATCTTTCATATGAAAAAAAAAATATTCAATCATATTTTTGTACTTGTGGCGACAAAAGCATGGAATGACTGTGTGATTCCCATTCTAGAATGTGTCTAGAAGTATGCAAACTTTCCTACGGTTTGACTACAGGAACTTTACTAGGATTGGTAATGTAATCTATCATTCAAGTAGAGAATAATGGTGGTAGTTATAATTGACTTAAGGGTTTATCAGAGTTAGTGAGGAGCCTCAAACCCATTGCCAGGCATTCCAAATAAAGAAACTGGAAGATTTTGTCAAATCTAGACACACAAACTCTTTCTATATTATAATGCAACTTGAATGAGCATAATAATAATTTGGATATAGTGTCATAATCATGAATTCGTAGTGTTAATTCAAATAGTTTGATGGTTTTCTATATCTTGAATGTATCAATTCAATAGTTGTATTAGTGTTTTTGGAAAAGAAATAATTTGGTAGAGAAGGTCCATTCTACATCTCTCTAGGGTCAGATGTGTAACTTCTGTGTTAATCTTAGAGATGACACATATTAAGTATTCATGCAAATGCATTAAGAACGAATTGATTTCTTCCTTGGTCAATTCGTCTGTAATTGTCTGAGTTAAAATATGTAATTTCGACATATCTACAGTTGTAGATGAATTCCGCAAAAGAAAAGTTTATGGGAATGAAGTTTTGCACTTTATCAGAGATCGATGGCTAGGATGCATTTTGCAAAAGAACGACAGTTCTAAGGAGTTACGGAAAGAGACCTGCAAGAAAAAAATTGTGGAAGCCCAACTTTGGGGAAACCGGGAAGGTGAATCCGCAGCCCGTAATATGAAATCCGATTGCGGAAAGGACCGTTACGGCTCCAGGATTGTGGAATCTAGTTTTTGAAGATTGGCAATTGCATACCTGCAATCTACAATCCAAAATTGTGGAAAGAAAATTGCGGAACGACTCAATTGTGGAAATTGAGTTACGAAACCGTGGTTGCGAAACCCAGCTTGTAGAAAGCTGGTTGTGGAAGAAGATTTTAGTCAGCATTGTAAGCTGATTAAGAGTAATTTAGGTCTACTAGATTTTTCCTGCCATTAGTTTTGGTATCAGAGTAGAAATATCAGAGCCTGTATAAGGATTCTACCAAGAAAAGGAAGATCACATGGAGTTCCAGTAGGGCGTGTTCAAGGAAGAGATGCTATGAAGACATACACACAAAGGGAATTCAGACAACTATGAGCTAGGATGGAAGTTATGGAGAGAATAAATTCATAGAATATAGACACCAGTGATGAAGAATAATCCTCTAAAGAAGAAAAAGAGGAGTTTGCTGATGAAGTAAAGGTATTGAAGATGCTAGAGAAATCTAGTAACAGACATAGAGTTGAAGTTCCTATGTATGAAGGTAATTTGAATGTCAATGAACTCATGGACTGGATCAATGCATTAGAAAAGTATTTTGACTTTGAAGAAATTGAGGATAAAAAGAAGGTGAAATATGCAAAAAACATAGTAAAAGGATATGCAGCTATCTGGTGGGATGAACTTCCGATCCACGAAGAAGGAATAGGTAAGTCCAAAATCAAATCTTGGAAAAAATGTTAGATAAAATTAAAAGTCAATTTATGGAGTTTATGCCTAAGGATTATCAATTGACTCTCATTAGACAACTTCAGAATATTAGATGAAAATATATGATTGTTAAATAATACATAGAAGAATTCTTTAAGTTGAGTATTGGAGATGGATAGATACAAGAAGATATAGAAAGAGTTTCTGGGTATATAAACGGTCTAAGATATGAGATACAAGATGAAACCAGCTTGTTGAGTTTGAAGACTGTTGAAGATGCTTATCAGGTATATTCAAATGTAGAAGTAAAACTACTAAGAAAACAAAAATAGAATAATCGAGGGAGAAATACAACAAGAGGGAGAGGATCTCAAAACAAAGGAGGTAAGTTTATGAATCCTAAAGATGAGGTAGAAGGTTCTAGTAACCAGGAACCCCAAAGAGGAGGATTCAAAGGAGGCAGGTTTAATGCTAGAGGAAGAGGAAAAAGTAGAGAAGTAAAATGCTATACATGTGGTGCGATTGGAAACATGTCATGGGAATTCCAACAAAACAAACCTACAACTTAGAGGAATTCAAATATTGCTAAGTCTCGAGAGAAATCCAATGAAGAAGCATAGGTACATAACCCTCTTGAGGAAGGAAAATAGGCTTATGATGAAGAGAATTTTAGTGAAAATAGAGAAGCAAGTGCATGAACCAACTCGAAGGAAAAGTTTGTTTAGGACTAAGTGCAAGTCACAAGGAAAGTGTTGTAAGATGGTTATTGACAGTGGTAGTATAGATGATTTGGTCTCCATAGAGATGGTAGCGAAGTTGGGATTGAAGACAATGAAACATACCACTCCTTATAAAGTGTCCTGGTTGCAGGAAGGACATCAACTCTTGGTGAATGAGCAATGCAATGTGGAGTTTCTAATTGGTACTTATAATGATGTGGTATTATGTGATATAATTCCTATGGATGTATGCCATATACTCTTAGGAAGGCCATGGAAATATGACATAAAATTTGTTCATGATGGAAGAAAGAACACTTATTCCCTGGAAAAGGATGGGAAGAGGCATACGCTGTCATCATTGAAAGATGAAGCAGCTCAAGAAGCTTCATGATCCAATATTTTGCTGATGACTAGGAAGGAACTGTTACAAGAATTCAAGAAAGAAGAAGAACTTTATTTTTCTCTTGTTGGAAAATGAAAGGTAATCTTAACTTCTACAAATTTAGATGATTTTTTGACTGAAGTTAGAATCTTGCTTGATGGTTATGCTGGTATTATTATGGATGAGTTACCAAATTCTTTACCCCCTATGAAAAGTATTAGTCATCATATTGTCTTAATACATGGTGCAAGTTTACCTAATAAGGAAACCTATAGACTGTCTCTTCAAGAGAATGAAGAGATCAAACAACAGGTTTAGGAGCTATTGCATAAAGGCTTGGTGAAAGAAAATTTGAGTCGTTGTGCAGTACACACTGTACTTATCTCAAAGAAGGATGGTGGATGCTGTATGTGCATTGACTACAGAGAAATCAATAAGATCACTATTGGGTACATATTTCCTTTACCTCACATTGCTGATTTGATGGATTGTCTAAGTGGTTCAAAGTATTTTTCAAAGATAGATTTGAAAAGTGGTTATCATCAAATAAGGGGATGAATGGAAGACTACATTCAAGACTAGTAATGGACTGTATGGATGGTTAGTAATGCCATTTGGACTTACTAATGCACCTAGTAATTTTATGAGATTGATGAATGAGGTTTTGAAGGAATACACTGGAAAATTTGTGATAGTGTATCTGGATGATATTCTGGTTTTCAGTCAGAATAAAGAAGAACATTCGAGACATCTTAAATTGGTGTTGGAAACCGTACAAAAGGATATGTTGTCGATACTTCTGAAAAAGTGTAGTTTCCTAATGAAGGAATTGATTTATTTGGGGTTTGTGGTTTCAGAAGAATGGTTAAAGATGGATCCAAAAAAGGGGTAAGCAATTCTGAATTGGCCAACACCAAGGGATGCTTATGAGGTAAGAAGTCTTCATGGTCCTGCAAGTTTTTATAGAAAATTCATCAAAAAATTTAGTCAAATTTGTTCACCTATAATAGACACCTTTAGTGGAACTAGACAACCTTTCAAGTGGATAGAAGCAACTGACAGAAACTTCAAATTGTGGTAAAATAAGATCACTGAAAAGACTATTCTGGATTTACTAAGTTTTGACAAGGTTTTTCAAGTAGAGACATATGCTAGTGGGACGACAATAGGAGTTGTTTTGAGTCAAGAACAAAGACCAGTAGCATATTTAACTGAGAAATTAAATGAGGAAAAACATAAGTATTCCTCACATGATAAATAATTGTATGTTGTTGTTCAAGCTCTCAAGAAGTGGAGGTACTACTTGATTCGCAAAGAGTTTTTTATTTATTTCGATAATTATGCCTTGCAATTTGTAAATAGTCAACCTAAATTGAAGAAAAAACATGCTAAGTGGGTGGAATTTTTGCAGAAATTTACCTTTCTGATTAATCATACAAGTGAAAAATCTAATAAGGTTGTTGATGCCTTAAGGAGAGTAATTTTGATCTTGCAAGAAATTAAGGTCAATACTGGGATTTCAAAATTTAATTAATATGTATAAATAGCATGTAGATTTTAAAGATGTATATGCATCATGTGAGAATCCACTTTCCCACAATAGAAGTAAATGGTTGGACTACATGCTACAAAAAGGATTGTTGTTCAAGAGTAGTAAATTGTGCATCCCTAAATGTTCTATGAGAGAAAATTTGATACAGGAAAAACACAACAGAGGTTTGTCAGGTAATTTTGGACAAGACAAAACATTTTGCTCAGGTGAGTAATTTTTATTTTTGTCCAGGAATGCAACATGATGTGAAGATGTTTGTTGAAAAATGTAGGATATGTCAACATGCCAAAGGAAGGAGACAAAATACTAGACTGTATCAACCCCTACCTATTCCAACTAGGCCTTGGGATTCCATTAGTATGGATTTTGTTCTGGGATTTCCTAGAACTCAGAGGGGGAATGATTCTATTTATGTTATAGTGGATAGGTTTTAAAAAATGGCTCATTTTATTACTTGTAAGAAGAGAAATGATGCAACAAATATTGCTAATATTTTCTTTTCAGAAATTGTGAAGTTGCATGGTCTACCTTTATGTATTGTGTCTGACAGGGATACTAAATTTGTTGTTAATTTTTGGAGAACTTTATGGAAGAAATTGGGTACAAATCTCAGTTTTAGCTCTTCTTATCATCCTCGGACTGATGGTCAGACTAATGTGGTAAATAGCAGTTTGGGAAATATATTGAGAATTCATGTTTATGAAAATCCAAAACAATGGGATTTAGCTCTTTCTCAAGTTGAGTTTGCTTACAATGATTCACCTAACATGAATGCAGGTATGGGTCATTTTCAAATTGTGTACGGAATGCATCCAAAAGGAGTATATGAACTTAGGAATTTGGGAAGACAAGAAAAAAAGAGTGCAAATGGTGAAGAATTTGCATCTAGCATGCATGAGCTACAGGAAAATGTTAAGAAGAAATTGCAGGAAAGTGCTAGAAAGTATAAATAGAGAGAAGACTTGAAGAGAAGGGAAGTTAATTTTCAAGTTAGAGATTTAGTAATGGCCTATCTTAGAAAGGAAAGGTTTCCTAAGGGAACCTACAATAATTTGAATCTTAAGAAAAATGGGCTTTGTAAAATCTTGAGTAAGTTTTCTGCAAATGCATATGAATTAGAACTTTCTTCTGACCTTGAAATTTCTCAAAATTTTAATGTTTTAGATCTATATCATTTTAAAGATTCAAGTCTTCATACAGAAGAAATGATCTCAGGTGAAGATGGTTCATTTGTCGATTGACAAGGACAATTACCACGGAGAGAACAACCACAAATTGAAGCTATACTTGACAGAAGATTTTCAAAGAAGAACAAAAACAAATATTATTTTCAGTATTTGGTCAAGTGGAAATATCATCAATCTGAATATGCAGCATGGATGAGTAAACTAGATATTTTAAAGTACAATGTGAACCTTGAAGAGCTATTGAAGAATTGCTTTCTTCCCCTGGAGTATGATGCTGGAGCATTGAGACAAAGTCCTCTGTTTGCTGAATAAACAGTCAATGCTATTTTTTTGCTTCCATGTAATCTTTTCTAGAAGATGGGGTTAGTTTTCGATTCTTGTAATCTACTCTATAGATAGGATTTGTTTGATTTCAATAATGACAATTTGCCACATATACCCTCGAATCTTGCAAAAGGTTGCTCGATGATAGGTTAGTTGTATATTTACTTTCTTAAGAATTTAAGATCATGTCTATTTGAATTTGACAAGTTTGATAGATTTCTAAATTAAGTGTTGAATATAATAATCAAAGATATGAATGCATGATTGCATAGGCGTAGAGGAGTGGAAGTGTGTGAATGAATGTATGCAAGAATGGTTCATTGAATGAAGAACATAGTTTCAATACTCTACACATATGTGATTATCTAATGTCTTCTTTTCAATAACCACAAGTATGTTCAACTCTCCGTGTGTATGAATCTTTATTGATAGAAATGTTAATAGAATTCATGAAGATGGAGATGTATTCATGTGAATGCAGCATGAACGAATTGATCGTTTCCCTGATCAATTCGTCTATAAGTGTCTGAGTTAAAATTTGTAATTTTGACAGATCTACGGTTGTAGATGAATTCCACAAAAGAAAAGTGTACATGAATTAAGTTCTACACTTGATGAGATATCAACGACCAAGAAGTGTTTCGCAAAAGATCAACAATTCTAAGGAGTTACGGAAAGAGACTTGTGGGAGGAAAATTGGGGAAGCCCAACTTTGGGAAAAGTGGGAAGGTGTATCCGCAACCCACAATCCAATTGTGGAAAGGACCGTTGCGGCCACAAGATTGCGAAAACCAGCTTTTGAAGATTGGGAACTGCATACCCACAATCAACAATCCGAAATTGTGGAAAAGACAATTGCAGATGGACTTAATTGTGAAAATTTAGTTATAGAACTGAAGTTGCATAACCAAAGTTGCGGAATTTTAATCAGCATTTTAAGTTGATTAAGAGTAATTTAGGTCTGCTAGCTTTTGCGTACAGTCACTTGTCCACTAAATCTATATTCATAGGTTGCAATTTTTCTTACTTGAATCTAAGTTCAGACATTGCATTAATTTAGAAATGAATGGTTGAATCTGAATGATGCCAATTGAATAAAATAGTCCCTTGTCTCTTGCATTTGGATAATAAATCGTTGACCCAGCTGATTAAAAATGCCACAATCCACAGCACAGGGAATGGTGAACACCAGTCCACTACAATTTTGGTATACGTCTTTCTTCTCAAAAGACACAGACAGATTGTCATTATAATGTTTGAAAATAAATCCCCGGGACAAGATTATGTAAGAAAACGCCACACCATGTTTAACCATTCAAGCAATATTGATTAAAAACACTCCTCCTTTACCCAAGGGCAGTCAGTTGCTTTAACTTGACGGAGAACAGTAAAAAGGACTGCTGAATTCCAAAAAGATCTTGCCATTTCCTCAGTATTACTGCTTTTGTTAAATTGCTGACGAAAACTAGTTTCCTAAATTGGCAAACGTTTATTGTTTTGATATTCCTGATTTGCTAGCAGTAAGATTTTTTCGCTTCTGGCTTAGAAACGTGGGCCATGTGCCGTCAACGTTTTCCTCACAATTTTTAAAATCAATGTTATGCGTTTGCATCTAACCATTTTCTAAGATTAATAAAAAAAGTTCATTCTCTGTTTTTATCCTTGAAAAACCTATTATCCTTTATTTTATTTTTTTTTAAACCCATTTAACAGTATTATAGATCTAAAGTAGTATAGATTTATCTTAATTTAAGGTTTTTGTATCTTTAATGATTGGAATATTAAAAGCTAAGATAGATTTATGCTAGTTTATTTTATTAAAATTTTTGCGTGGAGAGGCGCTTTTTACAGCTCAAATGGGTGAGATGTGTCCCGTATGTAATGCTGATGTGGCACATGTCGGCTTATAACTAAAAAAATAAAAAATAAAAAATATTATACTCATATAAATATACAACCATATTAGGGAAATACTCACAATCTTAAAATATTAGTAGTAAAATTCAATTGACTTGAGTAGTAAAAGGAAAAATTCTAAAACCAAGAACATATAAAATTTAATTTAAAATTAGCGAAGTGATAAAACACTAATTATATATCAAATTTCAATTTAAAATTTCGTTAACTTG
Source organism: Pseudotsuga menziesii (assembly GCA_001517045.1). Taxonomy (NCBI): domain Eukaryota; kingdom Viridiplantae; phylum Streptophyta; class Pinopsida; order Pinales; family Pinaceae; genus Pseudotsuga; species Pseudotsuga menziesii. Next base: position 43,255 of record LPNX010550342.1, read on the forward strand.
AAACCTAAGCAAGCATAATGTTTGTAAATTAAAAAGGGTTTGCACCGATGCTTGGTAGAGCCATAATTAAGATGGATCTACACTGGTTTTCATACATTTAATTACTGTGTAGACAATGTATACACCTACTTATTCTATGTGCACAATCCTATATTTACAAATTTATTAATTACAAATACCAATAAAAATGTAACATTAATATTTTTAAAATAGTATTACAATCTATTCAATACCTTACAACTACTTATTTTAAGATTAATACCTTGAACGTGCAAATTCATTAATTACAAATAAAAATGAGCTTAAACATACAAATTCATTATTTACAAATAGAAATGAGCTTGTAACATTATTATTTGTAAAATATAATATTAGGCCAACTTATGAGTAATTGACTGTTTATTAGGTTCTTGAGAGGAATTCAAATGTTACTGTGTGAGCTGTTATGTAACTCATATGCGATATGTTACCCAAGACTTTATATTCAAATCTATTTAATACTGAAATTTAGAATTTAATACTATTTTTTTAATAATTACATTTATATTTTTTTAATAATTACATTTATATTTAAAGGAGATATAACTTTAAATGTTAACTTATATTATATTTTTTATATTAATTATTTTTATAACCAAATAATTATATTAATTATTTTTATATGCCCTTTTATACCAAATAAAAAAAGAAAAAAGTTTCACATGATTCTTAATCTTGAAAGGGATTGATTGATTTACAACCTCTACTTGTTGTGCAATGGAAAAATAGTTTGGATTATATAACACATGTCATGAGTTCAATAAAAAATGCGCTAACAATTTTTCTCATGGGATATAGAATAAATGGTGAATGGGTGTATTGTTAAGGAACTCCTTGGATAAAGTCACCACTTTAAAACTCTCTCAGCACTAGCTTACAAAAAAAAAAAAAAGTACAAATTACTAATTAAAAGAAAAACGGCCTACTATATAAACACGAGATAGGAAAATCTTTTACACTTATCTAGGATAGTTCCTAAAAATTTTTGAAGACAAATTCTAACTTGTAGAACTAAAGAAACTAATAATATCATATCTTAAAAAGATTTATAATTTCAAAAATGTCATAGATAACATTCTAACCCTCCTTACAACTGAGCAAGCCTTTTCTCTAGAAGACATAGACTTTGGGATTAAGCACCTAGCTAATGGAAAAACTAAAGACATCTAAGGGTACCAAGCAGAAATATTAAAAATTGGAGCACTCATCCTCATTCCTTACATCCACAATCTCTTTGATCTAGTGGTAAAGCATGCCTTCCCTAAGCCTTGGACTCAGAGACTTATAATTCATATTTTTAAAAGTGGAGATAAAGATAACCCCTCTAATTATCAAACAATTATGAGTATCCCACTTTTAGCAAGTTATACAATATTATTATGGAAAATAAAATTAGCTTATGGCTAGAAAAGGAAGGAAAAAGGCTAAAGGATAGGCATGATTCATAAGGAATCACTCAACCACAAACCACCTCGTTACACTTAATATCATTGTGGAGGAGTGTCATAATAATAAATCCAATCCTTGTAGTTGTTTCGTGGAATCTAAAAAATCTTTTGATAAGGTGCCTATAAATAATTTATGGAATATATTAGAAGAGTTAAAGGTTCCTCTCGAGATAAGGGATCTGATTATAAGGTTATATGAGAAGGCCATTGCCAAATTCAAGAACATGAGGGATGGTTGCAAGCTTTTAACTGTAATATTGGAGTTAAGGTGCAAGGGTGCCCCCTCTCGTTTACCCTTTTTTGGCATATACATTAATAAGATAGAAGGTTTTTTTAGAAGAAACAAGTTACTTCTTCTCTAGGTTGATGATATCATTCTTATTGCAAGGTGCAATTATGATATTTAGAAGAAATTAAGAATTCTGAAGGATTGTTGCTCCAATATGGGAATGAACGCTAACACTGACAAATCAATCGTAATGATTATCAAATCAGATATGGGTACTTATGATAATTTTGTATATGAGAATAAAACCTTGGAGGAAGTATTTTCTAATAAATATATAGGAATTGACTTCCATCATAAGGTCAATTAGAACTATAGGATATAGAACAAGAATTAATGCGTGTGAAAAGCGTACTATGGTCTTGAAAACAACTGTAAATCAACAAACCTTGTGATGTGGGACAGAAATAAATAAATTTTTAAAATGCTCATCACTCTTATTATCTTATATGGCTATGAATCTTGGGGATGCAACATTTTCAGAGAATCACGGAGAAGAACTGAGCAAACATAGAAGAGGTTTATTACATGTAATCTCAAAATTAAAAGCAATGCACCTTATCTTATTCTCCTCTAGTAGCATGGATTTTGCCCATTGAAAACTTAACTATGATTATATATCTAACATGTACAAGAATACGTTCACTACAACAAAATACCATTTTGGGGGCGGTTTTGCTAACCCCCCGCTAAAAAAAAAATTATTTGTCTTTGGGGGCGGTTCTTAAAAACATCCTCTGAAAGTCCTGAGAATTGGAATTTCAAGGTAGTTTTTTTTTAAATCGTCCCCCAAAGTCCAATTCTCAGTACTTTGGGGGCGGGGGGGGGGGGTTAGAAAGACCCCTCTAAAGTTTTTTTTGAAGGTAGTTTTTAGAGCCGCCACGCCCCTCCCCCCCACCAAAAATAAATAAATAAATAAATAAAGTCATGAGAATTAGAATTAGTCATGAGAATTGGCCAAAGATCTCCTTTGTAGGACTTGTGTGGTTGTCCAGGGTCCCATGTATGTACCATGAGATCCAAAGACAAATTTTATGGGCCAATAACTTGTATTTTTGTATCAAAATTGGCTTGGACACCAAGAAGTTGCATCCCCATTATAGGACCATATCTCATTGGCATGATGAAGATTCCATTTATAAGGTCTATGTGGTGGTTTATGACCCAAAAAATAGATCATAATCCCCACATATGAATGTTATAGTGTATGCCTCGGTATTTTAGCATTGAACTGTGACATATGCATTGAGAACCATGTCTAGTGTTAGAAAGAGGGAAATTTCTATCATATATAATTTGTAGGCTAATGATTCCCTATGGAGGGTATGTGTGGCGATTTGAGGACTTGAAAATAAACTATGAGCTTAGAGAAAAATGTTATGACCCAAGACCCTTATTTAACCTTATATCATCACACGAGCCTTGAAAATCATCCCTGGCATGCCCTTCCTCAAAATGGTGAATACATCTCGCATATAGGTTAAGATTCCCCATGTAGTCCTTGTGTTATAATCTAGGCCTCCATTAATGGTCCATGATCCCCAAGGTAATTCATATGGCCTTGTACCCTAAAACCTTGGTCCATGGCCTAGGGACTAAAATCCATACTTGGTGTGCCAAACCTCAAAATGAGCAAAATATCTTACTCCTTGGATAAAAATTACCTATGTAGGATATGGGGCCTTTGAGGTGGTCTAGGGCATCACACGTGACCCATGAAGCCCTTACCCTTAGACATTATGTTTTGACTTGATAATATGGACCAATCAATGATAACCATTCTTGGTCGCATAGAGCTTGAAATGGCCATTTCTTGCTTGTCAGCCAAATATTTCCGACATAGAGATGGTGTTATGGACTAGGGCCCCATCCTCGGACCTCGATCCCTTAAGGAAAATGTTATGGCCTAGGACTTTATATGTTTACCCTATAACATCGAATAGGCCACGAGAGCCATCCTTAGTGTGCCAAACTTGAAATGAACACTATATTCCACTTACATGATAAAGATTCCCTTTATAGGGATTGTATGGTTGACATAGGCCTATTAATGTCACATGATCCCTAGAGACAAAATGGCCTAAGGTAAGGTTGATGTAGAAGAATTATCCTTACTTACATTGCATATTTGGATGTGTGAGGTTTTGAGTTTAATTAATGTGTCCTTCCACCTTGTAAATAGCCATGTTTTGCCTTGTATTTGTCCCTTTTACTTGACACATTAAACACATATTACATTCTTTTACTCCCTCAAATTACTCACTAGTCATGTATTAGAGAAATGAAGGTCAATGTCGAAACTATGATCATAGTCTTGAAACATACCATGATGGAATTCCCTCACCGTTTGGAAAATTATGTTGGTAATTGTAACTAGTATGTCAAATCCACTCCAAGTATCTATTAGGTCCACATAATGAAAGAAAAATACCAATATAAGAACATATCTCCATGCTTGAAACAATGCATATATCTGTTGTATAATTCTTTTAAACAATTTGTGAGCCTCCTTGATTTTCCCATTTTATATGCAATCCCAAATCACAACATTCCACGAGACAAAATTATTCTCAAGCATGTTATTAAACATTGTTGAGCTTTGTATATCCTACAATTATGGGCATATTTCATAAGCATTATAGTCCACAAAATGTTGTCTCATTGAGACATTCTATAAGCCACGTGATGAGCATATTATAATCAACCATCCACACCAATTGTTCCAAGTGAAGATGACATTCTTTGGAATTACATCCACAAATTATCAATGCTCTAAAAGGTCCCGGAGAATCTAGCTTGTCGCATCCAACCTTTACACTCATCCTTTATTTTCAAAGAGGGAATTTGTTATGGTTAGGATATATTCTCTAATGATTCAATGTTCCTAATTGTGGAGGACATTAATCCTACTTAATTTTTCCAAACATTAATCTAGAATTTGTCAAGGATCAATGAAGCCATATACATCATTTATATTTCCCTTTACCCTTGAGTCTAAAGTATAAATCCCTAGTCATATATCAATAGGTGGTAAGTTGGTTTTCTAGATCCATGTTTATGGGATCCTACATCATTTCCATAACCCTTGAAAATCCTCTAAATCCTCTAGTTGAGCAATCGCATCCTCCCCATATGATTTTCGTGAATTTATAAATGTTATACATTTTGCGTTTTGTTTATTGAATAAACACCAAGTCTAGTTTTTCTACTCTTATTTTGTTTTTCAAAATGATTTGTTTCTTAGGTGCATTATTGCCCCTTATGTTACACAGGAGAATTTTCATTTACAAGGAATAGGTGTTTGAAGAAATGTATCCTTAACTGAGGTTGTTTGTCTTGGGTTAATTAATTGCTCCCTTTTCTCCTTCAAGTTATCATTGACAAGTTTATTTCCTCATCCCAACTTAGATTTTGTCAAATTTGTGGGATTTGTGTCTATTCATGATAATTTCTTATGGGAACTTGACAATCCTTCAACATTTATATCCTCCCATTTCCATTTATAATTTGCTTGTGTAGATTCACCAACTGCTAACTTGAAAGGGAAATTATAAATGTGTTATTATAATGCAAGGATAATAACTCCATGTCCACTTCTTCCACATCCTCCTCCTCCTCTTTCATTCAATTCTAATTTATATATATTATTTATGCTCTCTTTTCCTTTTTTTAGTATGAAGGTCATTTGTAATATTACCATTTTACCATTTCCACAATATCATTCCTTATCCTTTGTTGATTCAATTTCTTTGGTGTTGATTCCATTTTGGATCATGACTTCAGAAATTCGTCTCCTTCAAACGTACACTTTTGAACTTTAAGAATCCCTCCTCCTAAATGTCACTATACTACTTCTTGTTGATGGTGGTCATCCCCTTCATCTCAATGGTTTCTTTCCTCCTTGTCCTTTTCTCCCAAGATATTGAGGATTATAAAGGATTTTGATTGAGATTTATTCTTTAATTCTAGATATATGTACCATACTAATTTCCAATTCCATCCCTTATTGAACGATAAATTTGGATTCAACCTAAGTATATCTATAATTCTAATCACCCTATTGAGTTTTTCCTTGATCCTTCTATCCACATATAATAATTAAATATTCTTTCCTCCCTACCTACCTAGGTCATCATTTATCATCTTCAATAGTTCCCTACCATCAACAGTTTATCATCTATCGAATTTACCAAGCATCAACTATGGCATTTTAGACTCATAAGTTAGAAGCATGTGTTGAATTTAGATACCCATTTCTCTAGAAAATTTGAAAGTTCTCTCCTCTTGCTATCAGAGACTTGGAGATACTAATTTTAGTAAGATATTGTTTTCAATCCTTCATAAATTTTATCATAATCTAAAAGCATTTTTTAATGAAACTCTCTCGTGTTTTTTCTTAAACACGAAATTGTTTTTGTCATTTTGATATTGAGCTAGATTTTAACACTTGTGAATTACAAAGGCATGGTTTTAGACTCGTGACCCACAAAGGAATGGAAACATGGATTTGTTATGGGAGGATCCCAATCCCACTTTGTACACTTTCAATACTTCAAAGTTACGATTTATAGGTCTTCTTCCTAAAATCTTTTCAAGTATCTATTCATGTTTTTCTTAAAAGATTTATTTGATATTACTCATGGGAAAAAATATTGTAAACAAGCTTGAATTATTATGCATTTGTAGCCAAGGGAATGTGAATGGCCAAATCAAAGCAAGAACCAAGAATTGGTTGTTAATTGAAAAATGCATCACTTCATTGTCTTTATATTAAGAGAACCCGTGTCCAAAAAATAGTGTTGCTAGAAGAATTTTATATATTCAGATGTTTACATTCTTCTATTTCTATGAACTTAAAATAAAACAAATTACATAGATTAGGAAACTAAATTATTTCCTTTATGAATGAAGTAAAACAAAAGAAATTTATTTTATCAAATTCTCTTCAAAGTGCATCACGAATAATACATAGAAAACTCCACTTTTGTGAAGGATTCGCTGCATCTTGGTATGTGCAAGTTCGGGTACAATAATAGTTGAGGAATCCAAGCAATACATACCTTTTAAAACCAACCATATTATTCCTTTATTGACAAAGGAAGGAGATAACATCATTGTAACGTCCCCAACCCTCCGACCGGTGAAGAGGACGCTACCATACCATTAACTATCCTGGCAACTAGCCCCATGAACATGTACATACATAAAAAATGAAATTCTTTGAAGTAAAACATGTAGAGATGCATAATTATTCAACATACAGTGGAATAAAAACATACATTCATGCATTCAACATGTTCATCATAATTCATTAAACATCAAATATGATTGCAAAGATTGAACACAAGAATACTTATATTCTAAAGAACTTGCCATGCAACCATCTATGTCGCTGCAACGTTCCACCCAACCATAGGCCAGTGTGCTCCTTAATCTCTCAGCAACACTGCCACCCCCGAGATCAGCATGATTCCCCAAGGAATAAGGAACTAAGCAGGTTCACACATAGCCAAAGGTACAAAAATATGCCAAGACAACATAGTTGGGTTTATCAGGCCATCAGGGAGCTGGGAAAAGCTGAATGCTAAGATGGTGGGATCATTGAAGAGATAAGGAAAACTACACCAGAACTCGCCTGACTTCTAGGACACCCATGCACACCCAACACAAGGAATCAGTCCCTCCTCTGCTACACAGTCCCTCAGGCTTTGACTTCCCTTCCAGTTCTATTCAGGGGTTGTGGAGAAGAAAGCCAACCCTCTAGCTCCATCTATGTGGCTCCCAAACACACCAGGTTTATCAAGCATACAAAGCCTTCATTCCCACTCCAAAATAGTCCAAATACCAACCACTACATACACACATCAAAACAAGCAAGTCACAGCTCTGGGGAAGAAAATCAAACACCACAGAACAACCGAGGTGACAATTTGGGTAATACACAACCCTGACTGGGAAATTCAATTCTTGAGTCATTCGTGGCCCTATCATGGCCAAAATGACTCAATAAGAACCCACATCAACCCAAAAATGTAAATGAACCCACAGTAAACCAAAATCATGGGGAAACCAACGACAATCGATTTCTCAGCTACGCAAGGAAGGAAAAAACAACCCACATGGAGGTGAATTCACACGGTTAGACCCACAATGAAGAGAAATACACACAGCAAAATCCCCAACCAAAAAATCACACACATAGCAAAATCATGCATGTGAGGCCGCTCTCCTAGCTCTCTGCATGAGTAAAATGCAAAGACTTGTGCAGGAGGAGGAAAATGACTCTCTCTACGTGAGGATGGGAAAGAATTCCAGAATGGGGTCATCGCCTCTCTTCCTGCCCACGTGAGGTTGAACAAGTCTATTGGTGGAGTGTGCATGTGGGCAAGGACTGACAGTCCTACCACACACCACTACCCAATAATAACTACCCAACTAACATCAAAGGTTTTTTAATTTTGTAGTTGACTGATTGAGACAGAAAGGGTGAGTAAGTCAAAAGTGTGGGTGACAACTAAATGAGTTTAACAGCTGAAACTTGGATTTTCCCCATTGGCCCAAAGTTTAATAATTCCCCGTCCTTATCCTTAGGAAAATCATGCCCTTTTCATTATGGTTGCATTGACATAGTTGGTTGGGGTTTATTTTAATTAACATGCGTATTTACATGATGCCAAAATTATAATGTGCCAGATATCACGATATACCATTGGCAACGATTTTAATCACCGAAACATTAAACGCTAAATCGATGGTGGGTCTTTTGCCTTTAGCTCCACACCATGATTAATTACAATATATACATCATATTCATTTAATGCAAACGGGGTCAAAACCGCAATGTTACAATCATAGTACAATGGTGATTGTAATGTGTTCTTTTAATTAGTTGCTTGTACAAATGAAATATTATATTTATCTCTCCTTTTAACTCAAGTCCTTTGGAACAAAATGTCGCAATTTAAATTACACCATTGATGCATCATGTTAACCTTGAAAATTTTTGTATGTTGCATTACATGTGGCCTAACACTAACCTCTAGAAAGGATTCTATGTTCCACCTTTTGTTTGTTTCCTAAGTTTATCACTTAATGTATGCCAAATGCATAATTTCAACACATTTACTATTGAGTTGTGTGTGCCACTATTAGTAGTTTGTTTTGTTCCACCCTTGATTTTCAGAGTGCATGATAAAAAAACATGAGTAAATGAGTCTATTGTTTTATTTTAATTGAAAATTAGTATCCTTAATACAAACACGTCTTTTAATTAAAAACTAGAATGTCACAATTTCAATTACACCATTGATGCAAAATGTTAACCTTACAAGATTTTGTATGTTGCATTTCATGTGGCCTCACATTAATTTGAGAAGTGATTCTAGGTTCAATGTTTTGTTTCTTTCATAAGTTTATTACTTAATATTCTTTAGTTGCATAATGTTGACAATTGTTATATCTATTTGAAAATTAAATTCCTTAATATATCTATATCTATATATATATATATTGAAAATTATATACTTTAATAAAAAAATTATTATTGAAATGTATTTTTTAATAAAATTTGATAGTTGAATAGTTATTGTTTAGCATAAAAAAATAAAAAAAAACATAAAAACAAAAAAATTAGTTGAAAGGCCAGAGATGAAATGAACTAGCCGTTCAATTTTTCCTGCCTCTACCAAATTTTTTAGCAGAGATGACATGAACTCCATCATGTTGGTGTGTAGATTCTTCATCGTGGTAGTCTAGACCTTTTACAATGGTTTGGTGGAAGGGAGTCGTGGTTGACATAAATCCTGATGAGAATCGTCGTTTTGAGAAGGGGGAGGGAATCAGGCACAAAGGGAGGTCAAGGGTATACAAAGTAGAGGCAATGATCAGGGATTCATTTTATTCTTTGGACTCTTCATGTCTTGCACTTTTTTTGTTTCATCCGTATTCGAGATTCAATAGTAACAAGTTTTCACTTCTCAATGAGTGATCAATTTGTGCCGGAGCAGCTCTATGTCCACAAACTTCTTTATTTTGTTATAATAAAGTAGGTTCTACCTCAAAAATCAACCATATTAAGGGGTGTTGGGTTTTGAATTAGAAGGGATGCCACACACTTTATCTGCCTAACTAGGGCTGGATCTACCCATGTTCCAACCTATGCCTTTGTTAACTTCTGTCCTGTAGGTATCCCATCTCAATATGCTGCAACATAAACGGATTATGAATATTCATCACCTGGAACTGGGTCAAGAAGCTGGACCTTTACCACGAAAATCAGGTTCACCTTACCTTAAAAAAGTTGAGGTAAGTATCTCGGTCTTGTTTCCAAACTCTAAAGGAAAACCGTGTAACAGGTAGTATGCGCAAAGACTATCAAAACAAGAAGATGTTCTTAGTTTCCATAACTAGGTATGGTAGGTAGAGAGAGTGGAAACTTCATGGAATGATTGTATAGTAGCAACCTAGTACATTGGTAGTAAAGGAAGCCACATCAGATGGTATTATAGACAACAAGCTATTGCGAAAATATTCCTGCTAATAAAATGGATTAGATCCCATTTTGTCTCGAACAGAAGAGAAAGAATATTGTATAGTAATAGTACAAAGATGAATCAATTAGGAAAAATATTTTCTTGTAGAATCAATCCAAGAAGACTTGGTGGTATCAAGGTGGTACCAATAATGGTTTCTAAAATTTGGTGGCATAGGATCGTCAGACAGTAAGTGGAATGGTTAAACCTGAAACATAGAGCAGAGAGATTGGTTGATGACTCTTCTGAGGATTTTTCATAAGTGCTCAACATGTTGAAAGTTAAATTTACAGAATAAAATTGTTCAGGAGGAGCTATGTTGGGAGACTTACTCGAAAAATGGATAACGCCCAAATACCATATTAAACCAACTCTTTAATATTTCCATGTGTACTTCCAAGAATAGGATCAAACTAAAACATTATTTGTGACCCCTTGCACATGAATAAAATTCCCTTATAATAGAAGAATGATGACTCCAAGAGGTAAACAATGCACAATTTGCTTGATCTTCAATATTTTATGTCATGTATCTTATTGATGTCCTCAACAAAAGACTTTATTGTATCTATTTCTTTTTAAAAATAAATGACATATTTTATCTTGGTATATTTGGAAACCATTGGTATCTTTGGTATCTTTAGAAACCATTGATATCTTTGGAAACCATTTTGATTGATTGGATTTCACACAACCCGACCCAACACCATTTTCACTTCGATTAATTAAATCTCCTTTTCAATCGCCTTCTAGTAAAATATCCTTTATACTATGTCTTGGACCTTTCGGCCTCCATTGTTATATGGACAACCTATCCTACTTACAAACCCATTTCCTCGAAAAACAACGAAAAATGAATTTTGGTAACCTTGTATCTCTGTAAGGGGGAAATCAGGATGCCCCTTTACAATGGGAAAATGAATTGAATGTCGGTGTTTACATGTGTGAAAAATGAACTTTAAATTTAAGAACATGGCTTGTAATTATGATGCCCCCTTGGCTGGACATCCTATTATTTTCAAATTTTAGCATTAGCATGAATAATTTTAAAAAAATTGCAGACTAACTGATAACAAATGGAAAGTGCAGTAAAAAATCAACACATGAAAACACTGAACATAATATTTTTTCACTGGGGAAACCTTTAAAGGACAAAATCCCCAAAATAATTAGTAATTCATCTCATAAATGAGATGACTAAGTTCTTCAATAATTCACAAACCCTAATGGGTTTGTACCACAGAAATCAAAGAAGATATTTTTACACAGAAAACACCGAATTAGGTATTTTACCAAATTAGGGCTTTATACCCTAATTTTCTCTCTCCTTCCCATCAATATTAGACTACCCAAAATCTTGTTAAAATTACCGAATATGCTATCAATCTACCCAAACTAGCTCACTACCTGCTAGAACCTTTGCCTGAAATTCCGTTTCCCTACCCAGATCTGCCCAGACCTTTTTCTACCTACCCGAAGCCTGTTTTTGACTATCCAAAGTCTGTTCAGATTTCTTGCTTCCATGCCCAAACTGTGGTAGCATTCCCATGTATCCTATTGACTACCTGAAGGTCTTTACAGGTTGTTGATGGCTTCCCGATGGTCTGTTTGCAGACCCAAAACCCTCTTGGGTTGCCTGCTAGTAGCCCAAGGGTCTATTGTTGACCCAAGAGCCCTTATGAGCTATCTGCTAGAAACCCAAGGGGTTTCATAATGTTTCCCAAGCCTTGGATGAGGTCATTGTAGGTTCCCATGAGGTGTAGGAGGGCTACCGAGGGAGGAGGGAGGCTTTCCAAGATTTTAGCATCCTTCCGATGGAAGAAAACAAGCTTCCCATGAGCTATATACCCCTCTCTGCAAACAATCTGAGACTGTCGTGAAGGAAGAAAGGACTAGGGTGAAATCCTAGCACATGAAAGAAGAGACAGAATACAACTACAATTTTTTTTCACCATGAACCCTAGCTTAAGGTTTGTTGAACAATTGTTGATTCCCTAGCTAGACTCATCCATGCTAGAGCACAAAACTTCCTTCTCTTCAATAACCAATGAATTATTTTGTTGGAGCAACTGCTTGTGCAAGAGAAACCGTTATGTAATAATGAAATGGATTGATCTTCTTTTATAGCCTTTTAATTCATCTATAAGTGGACCAAAAATCAAAAGAAGAAAATAGTAATATTTTATTCTTTTATTACTTTGACTTTTACCTTTAGTGGTACTAAAGGTATTTTTCACTTTCACTTTGACTCCTTAGTGGTACTAAGGGTCCTTATGTATTTTAGACTTTTAATTTAGCCTTATTCAAGTCCCTTATGATCAGAACAAGTGATCAAGGTGGTATTTCATCACCAGTCAAAGTACATCATCAAAAACAGAGAGAATTACTAATGCTTTTATCTCACACTATGTATGACCCCAAGATCAGATACTAAGGTGTCTTACCCAAGGGTAGCTAAGAATTGGAAAATATCACAAAGCCTACTAATCAAGGGTCATACTATCACACATGCCCAAACCCATTCTAGGGATTATAGTGTTATCCTGGTAACAAACCAGATTCCTCAGCCATAGGTTGCATAAGTTGATAGAAGGTCAAATTATTGGTAATAGACCAAGCACCTCCATTCTCCCAGAGAATGGCCCTCAGCCTCAGGCTAAGTCCCTAGTCCTGGACTAGGTTAAGTTCCTTGTAAATGAACAGGTTCCTCAATTCAAATAATTTCCACTTAGCTCAAGGTTGAGTCCCCCAGTGATAGACTAGTTCTATATCCTGGTCATGGACCATATATCCCCATTCAATAGAATGGTCACCCAACTCAAGCTTGGATTCCCCGGTATTGGACTGGTACAACATCCTGGTCCCAGACTAGATGTCTCCTTTCCCCTAAGACAATGGCTCTTGATGCTGCTAAGAAAAATCAACAATTATGACCATTGTTTCTCTTAGAAAGTGTAAGGAAACGGGAAGGAATTTTAGAGGGACTAAGCCTCAGTTATTTCACTTCATCTTTTCATATCAAGACATTGTAAGATAAAATTTGGAATTGAGCGTGTTCTATTTGACATATTAGAGGAGGACCAATTATATTACATGACTAAGTAGGATCATATCCTTGTCACTTTGTATAAATGCACATTCAATTCCTTTGAATATAGGGGTCATTATTATTCTCATAGAGGGCCTTAACAATCATAGCATGGGTCCAAAAATCCAAATACATAGAGTCAAGAGTACTAAATATTAATGTAGATGTAGAACAGGGTTTGATTTGCACATTTAATTCCTTGAGAGATAGGTGTCATTATTGATTCTAATAAAGGGCGTTAACAATCACAGTATGGGTCCAAAACTCCTAATACATAGGGTCAAGAGTACTAAATATCAATGTAGATGTAGTAGAGGGTTTGATTTGGGGAATTCTGTTGATGGCTCTGTTCTCTGAGGTAGATATCCAAGTACAAATTTGATAAAATTCCTAGTTACAATAGGTAAGTTATGATTTTAATTTTGGTCATTAATTTAAAAAATATGTATATATGTTGTATGAAATTTTTTCTTCCTCAATTATAAATTGGAAACTTTCATGAAGAATATGAAAAATATGTCAAAACTTCAAAATATTGCACTTGCAACATAAATGCATGCTAGTAAAAGATAACTTTGTATATTTTCTTTGAAAATAATTCCAACCAACTAATCTACAAATCTTGAACAACATTTATTTGGATTAATCATATTTTCTATGATTATGTCTCTATATTTAATGATGAATATATATACATAAAAATCCTATAATCACCAAATGAGCCATGACTTGAGAACTATTGTGGGATATGCTTGAGATGTCTATTTTATACGTTAAAGGACCACCAAAATGACAAAACCAAATATATTAATTATCGATTTCCATTCAGCTATTTTAGAGAATGCTGATTTGTCTTGAAAAAATTGAGCTTTAAACCACTATCAACCATGCTCCATACTCCACCAATTGAAAATTACAGATTGAAAAGAATCCCATGTATACCAAGACCCCAATTCAAGTACCGACCTGAGGTATATTTTTTAGGCTTCTTGATACAAACCCACATAAAATAGGGGCATGAAAAAATTACTGGCATAGTCAAACCTCTCAATAGACCTGCTAGGATGTAAATAAAGGGAAGTGAAACCCCAATGAGGAAAGAATTGAATCCATAGAACACATGAAATCCATCACGAACCCAAGGAGGGCATGTCTTATTGGTCCGACTGGTATAACCTATTTCAAAGCTTTCAAACATTGGAATATAATAATTTGAAAGATGCTAAGACAATTCAATACAACCAAAAGGAAAGTTGTTGTGAAAAAACCCCTTGCAATATCCTGGTTGTGAAAGGCATACAAATCATTCAAAATTCCTCCAACAGGCATCTGCAATGAGAGTCAGAGAATGAATTTAGCATGTGGTCCCAAAGAGGCATTCTAAGTTTGTTGGTCTCGGTGGAATGGAAAGCTCAAGAAGTAGCCTAACCAATGGTAAAAGTGAAGAAGTCTGATTAATATTACCGAAAAAATTCATGGGGCATTGGGTTACAATTCTTTACGATATTGTTAACAATAAAAAACCTTTTGCATGAGAGAGAAAGGTCTATTATAGTAGCATGCCCAATGAAAGTAGAGAAATGTAGTAAGTAATTAGATATACACGAAATGACAATTAAATACTTATATTTTTTTTTTTGTTGGGTGGACTCCCTTTTTATCCTTTGTAAGAATGTCTGGAGTCTTTGACAGTGTGCTCTACTTCATCATTTGATTCTGCGAACATGTGTTTGTATTACTCTGAGTGTCACTTCTTCATTCACAATTACATTGCTACTTATCCAAATACTGAGATGGACAAGAGTATGATATTCATCCTTATCGGTATAATTATTTTGGATCAAAGTACATATTCCTCATCACTTGAGGAATATTCCTTTTCTTCTCTCATTCTTTTATTAGTTGGTTCATCATCATTAGCTCTGTGAGCATGACATATTTTGTTGTTTGAATTATTGTTGGAGGAGAATTTGTTCTTGTGATAGTGTCTGGAGTAGTGTCACTTCTCATCATAAATGTACCATATAATCCTGGAAGTATCTCTACTAAATTTATTTTTTTCTTGTAGGGTGATGGTTCTTTCTTCTATTGTGATGATGGTCCTCCTTCTTTTTAATATTTTTTCTAGTGTGAACTATGATAGATTGATATTCAATTTCTCCCATCTTCTCCTCTCATGTTATGAGTTGAGCTTCTTTTGATGTGCACTCTTCCGAAAGTTTGTTGAAGATGGTCAATTTCCTTCTGGTACATATTCCTTAAATGAATGAATCCTGTGATCATGGGAGACAATTCAAGGGGGTCATAACAATATCTCCTTATTATATATCATATTCGACTGCTTCAATTTGTTCCTTGATTTGAGCAACTCTTATGAAGTAGGATTGCATGGTCTCTGAGTTCTTTATTTTCACATTATTCAGCTAGTTCCTCAATGCCATCTTCTGATAAATGTTCTTTCCTTCGAATAACTTTGCCAAACAATTGAAAACTTCCTTATGTGTATTCAAGGATTTCACATGAGGTATGAGGTTATCCTTAATAGAATGCTTGATTATTCTCTTGGACTTGACCAATTTCTTCTTATGGATAGCCTTAGATTCATCTCCCTCTGGCTTTGTAACTTCCTTACTAATCCAAGTGATTTTCTTCAAGGATCAGGGAGATCCCATTCTTCGATGCCTGAAAGTTATCAGCTCCACCAATATGATCATTAAGTTGGGTGTGATGAGTCATTTTGAAAGGATAACCTCAAAAGGAAATGGCAGACATATATATCTTACTGATTTGAGGTGTCCGAGATGGTTTTGAAGCTGGCTAATCTTGGATTTGTTAGAGAAACCCTAATTTTACAAACTTGGAATTTCAAACTTCTAATTAGACAGGAAGAAGTGCCTCTTCAAGGTGAGTTGTCCAATGTACTCCTTTTCAGAAAACTGTAGTGGTAAGCCAAAACATGAAGCCATATTTTCTCCAATTTCTTCTATAGAATTGTCTGATGTTGATTCTCTTGTATCTCTGAAATTCATGCTCCTAAAGGTATGAAAATTTGTCTTGATTTATCATGGTCTATATTATTTCCAACCCCACAAGTTAGAGAAGAATTGGATTCACCAAGTGGAACTTATGCCATGTTTTCGAAGGTGACTTGTCTAAGGATTGGTTCAGCATAGGAAACTTGTATGGACTTCCATGTGGAACTGTTTCAACTTCGAGGTATGAAAATCAGACCACGAAAACTATAGTATGTGCCCCATCTAAAAAAAATTCATAAATTTTATTTGGACCTTCCTGCCCAAAGATATAACAATTTTTCCTAGGTCACCGGTTTAGGACAAAGTTATTGAGGAGGTTGGAAACCTAATTTGGAGGAATCATATCTCCTAAATTATAATAAATATGAGGATTTAAATGCATACACAAGGTACACTAATATTGCATCTTCTTCCTATCCAATTTTCTGCTCCCAAGCCTTCTCTAAACTTGAGTTACAACAAAAATCCCAAGCTGACTAGATTTTGTTTTATAGGGTTTTCAAGCATGAAACCCTAATCTTTATTAGTAAGAATTTCAGCGATATTTTAGATGCACGGTGCCTTATTTCATAGAGTATATGATACAATGTTAATTTATCTAATTTAATTCAATTAGGATTTTTATCTGAAAGAATAACAAACACAACAAGATTCATAAGATATACAAGATACAAAAGAGACAAAGTTTTTCCTCTGGGAAACCATAAAGTATAAAACCCCACAAACTTCCTTAGAATAGTTCTTTGACTAATAAAATATACCAAGATGGAAAAACCCAAGAACAAGATGTATTCTTGTTCTATCTCTCATAATTGTTGAATTATTGTAACTTTGAAGTGTATTTACTTATTATCCCCGATGTTCCTATCAGGAGAATAATTTGTATTTCATTATACCCCGATGTTCTATCGAGAGAATCACTAAGAGTCATGAGGAAATTCCCTCCATTGTAAGTTGGGTAATGAGAAACCTAATTAATATAATATTAAGTTGTTAGAGTCCTCCTAGAGAAGTCATCCCAATCGATTTTAGTGGGTCCGACTTGTTGGAGTGTAAAATCAAGTGAATGCAAGAATATAAATAGAAGTGAGGCTCTCCTCATTTCTACACACTCACACTCACTTGTGTAGTGCATGAGAGAGAGAGATAGTTGTAGCTGAAAGGAGGAGAAGGATCAGTCTAAGGTTTTATATTTAATCTTTTGATCATCTATATTGAGGAAGATTTTACTGGTTTTTTCCCATTAGGGTTTTCCCAGGATAAATCTGTGTTTATCTTGTGATACTATTTCTTTCAGTGATCCTGTCTATATTCTTTTGTTATGAAATTGAAATTGAATGCTGATAATCTATCTTAGCATATGGAATATTAACATGGTATCAGATCTAACCTGAATAAGATAGCTTTCACAAGGTGAAAAATACCTCTCTCTCCTCAACAAGAACTTAGGGTTTCGGGAAAATTTTGAATTTTGAAGAACTAATTTCAGGGAAAGTTGTCCCCTCCTAGAGCGCATATTATGAAGCCGTGATCAAATTTTTTAGAGGAGTAGATCTCCCAGAAATTCAAACTCTAGTTTGACACTACACCAGGAAACTACATAAATCCAATGAACCAGAAAAATGCTAGAAGCTGCAGTGCTCGAACATGCAAGACATATTTGAAAGATGAAGACTTGAGATGTCTAGAAACCAAGCACACCAGCCAAATCGCCTCAGTCAAGCGCATCTCTTGGTAAGATCAATTTCTCACTTTCTAGAATTTCAATTTTTTTGTGATCTCCTGACGAGATGGCCCCAAGCACCAAGCTTGAGGACAAGCTAGAAGGTATAGAGAATTATAGAGCATGGAAATATAGAATTGGCCTCATTCTCAAAGATAAGGATGTTGAAAAATATATCAAGGATGAAGTTGTAGAACTTGAAGAGGTTGAAGCTAAGGAGAAGCACATAAAGGATCTGATTAGGGCACAAAGGATTATTTCTAACTCCATGAAGGATCACTTGATATATCAAGTGTCATCCAAGAAAACTCCAAAATAAATGTATGATTCCCTAGCAAGAATGTACGAAGGAATAAACATCAACAGAAAGATGAATATAAGAGCTTAGTTGAAGAGCACCAAGATGAGTCATGGAGAATCCATCCAGGACTACTTCACAAGGGTCTCCCAGTTCAAGGAACAACTAGAAACCATTGGAGAAAAAATTGATGAAGATGAGTTGGTTATGAGTGCTCTCAATGGTCTCACTAGACCCTGGGATTCATTCATCCAAATGATGTGTGCGAGGAAGGAAAGCATGAAGTTTGATATTGTATGGGAAGATTGTATTCAAGAGGAGACTAGAGTGGAAAATAGAGGAGCTCTACTAAAGGAGGATGATCAAGCCCTAGCCACCCATACTAAGAGAAGAAGAATTTAACCCAACATCCACAAGGGAAAACACAAGGAGTCTCAACCTCCCAGAAGGTTCCATAGAACAAGAGAAATTCTCCCCAATAGGGACTACTCCAGCTTTCAATGTTTTTGTTGTGATAAGATAGGACACATTGCTAGAAATTGTCCTTTGAAGAGACAAGAATACAAGAAGAGGAATGAAAACAACAAAATACATCATGCACATCTAACTGAAAAGGAGGATGAATAAGAATAAGAGGAAGGACCTCAAAGAAAGAAAGAAAGTGAAGAAGATGCATAAGAGTATGTACTATTCTCTTCACTCTCTGGGTTTGTAACACCTAGAGAAGATACTTGACTTATTGATAGTGGTGCTTCAAAGCACATGACGGGACAAAATAAAAACCTGTCAAAACTTGAAGAAAATAACTCTCCTTAGAAAGTATATCTAGGATATGACTATCAATATCCAATCAAAGGAATCGATGAAGCAAGCTACAAGCTTGATTTAGGACATTCCCTGAAGATGAAGGAAGTTTTATATGTACCAGGTCTAAAGAAGAATTTACTTTCTATCTCAGCTTTAGACAAGAAAGGATTCAAAGTTGCATTCATAAATGGCCAAATACTCATGTGGCCCAAAGGAAAGTCAATTGAAGATGCAGTTGTCATCGATGAAGAAGAAGGAGGTTTGTATAAACTGAAGGGACATTCAGAAACAACCCTTGTTCATGAGTCCACTAACCCTAGTGAACTGTGGCATAAAAGGCTTTACCACATCAATTACAAAGCACTACCTCATGTGAACAAATTAGTGACAGGGTTACCATACATGAAGATCAACCATGAAGGTATTTGCAAAGGATGTGCGAAAGGGAAGAATATCAAGAATCCATTTTCGAAGAGTGAAACAAAAGCTAAAGGTATGTTGGAATTGATTCATTCAGATGTGTGTGGTCCATTGCCATCCACATATTTTAGTGGTTTTGAGTATTATATTATATTTATTGATGACTATTCAAGAAAGACATGGATATACTTCTTGAAATCATAGAGTGAGGTGTTTGAGAAATTCAAGGAATTCAAATCCTTGATAAAGAAATTTTCAAAAAAAAGAATCAAGACACTCATATTAGATAATGGCAGAGAATATACTTCAAAAGAGTTTGAAGCTTTTTGTAAATATGCTCAAATCAAGAGGGAACTAACTACTCCCTACAATCCTCAACAAAACGGTGTTGCAGAAAGAAAGAACAGAACCATCATGGATGCAGTGAAGACAATGATATACAATCAAGATATTCTAATGCATATATGGGTAGAAGCAGCAAGAACTACTATCTATGTACATGATAGAATATCTTACAATGCTCTTGGATTCAAGACTCTAGAAGAGACGTTCATGGGAAAGAAGCCTAAAGTAAGTCACCTAAACATATTTGGTTGTCCATTATATGTTCATATACTGAAAGAGAAAATAACCAAGTTGGACCCTTCCAGAAAGAAGGAAATATTTGTTGGATACTGTGAAGTATCCAAGGAATTAAGAATTTACATTCCTAGATTCCATCACATGGAAATCAATAGAGATGTAAAATTCGATGAAGAAGCAACTCTCAATAGATCTAGAAATTGTCAACATGAAGAAGTTTATGAGGAAGGTGCACCTCCCAGAAATGTAGAGGCTGCATTTCTCCCTAACGATGAAGCGCCTAAATATCATGATATGATAGAACCATAAGAACCCCCTACGATAGAGATATCACAGAAGAGAAAGCCTGCTTGGGAAAGATAAATTATACACGAAGCAGAAAGATATGGATCTCCTGAAGGCTCCACAAGGATAAGCAAGAAGCCCAAGACATTTTCCAACTATGTAGCTTTAATGTGTGATATTGTAGATCAAGAACCTACAAACTATGAAAAGTATGTACATAAGAAAGAATGGGTAGAAGCAATGATGGAAGAGTACCAGTCAATAATGAAGAATGATGTTTGGGATATAGTTCCCAAACCAGAAGGAAAGAGTGTAGTATCCTCCAAATAGATCGACAAAATAAAACATGGAGCTGACAAAAGTATAGAGAAGTACAAGGAAATATTTGTGTCTAGAGGTTTCTCTCAGAAAGAGGGAAATGATTATGAAGAAACATTCACACTAGTAGCACAGTATACTTCGCTTAGAGCTATCATGGCACTTGCATCCATGATGAAGTGGGACTTACACCAGATGGACGTAAAGACAACCTTCCTGAATGGTGTGATTGAAGAAGAAGTATACATAGAAAAAACATAAGGATTTGAAGTTGAAGACAGAAGGACTCACACATGCAAGTTGAAGAAGGCCCTATATGGCCTAAAGCAAGCTCCTAGAGCTTGGTATGGAAGGATAGATAGTTTCCTGATGATATTGGACTTTACCAAGAGTAAATATGATCCTAACCTTTACTACAATGTTATAGAAGATGAACCTGTCATACTAATACTATATGTGGATGATCTATTTCTAACAGGGAATGAGAAACATATTGTATAATGCAAGAAGAAGCTCGTTGAAGAATTTGAGATGAAAGACTTTGGGTTAATGCATTATTTCCTAGGTTTAGAGGTATGGAAAAACTCAAAAGGAATATTTCTCAATCAGGAAAAATATGCAGTGGAAATATTGAAAAGATTTGATATGTTGGAATGTAAATCCATGGCCACACCCATGGATACCAACCTGAAGTTGCTTGCTGATGAATCATTAGAAGTGGTGGTTGTGACTCAATACAGATAGATTATTGAGTTGTTTATGTATCTAAAAAATACCAGACCAGACATTTGTTTTGTTGTGAACACCCTGAGTCAGTATCTAGTTCAACCTAGACGTGTTCACTTGATAACTGCAAAACATGTGATGAGATATTTGAAAGGGAATATAGACTTTGGTCTATACTATGATGGAAACCATGATTACAAATTGTATGGCTATACAAATGCAGATTGGGCTGAAAATGTCTCAGACAGAATAAGTACATCAGGTAGATGTTATAGTATGGGGTCTGCTATGATTTCATGGTTTAGCAGGAAACAGTCCATTGTTGCTCCTAGCACGACTGAAGCAGAATATATAGCAGGTTGCTCTGCTAGTTGTGAATCCATATGGATTTGGAAGCTAATGTTAGGTTTATTCAACCTAGAGTTAGATAACACCGTGATTGCATGTGATAACCAAAGTTGTATAAAGATGACGAAGAACCTAGTGTTCCAAGATAAGTTGAAGCACATAGAAATTTGGTATTTCTACATTCAAGATATGATACAGAAGGGATCCATAAAGCTCCAGTATGTGAGTACCGATGAACAAGTTGCTGATGTGTTGACGAAGCCTCTGTCTCGACTAAAGTTTGAATACTTTTGAGACAAGCTTGGTGTTGTTTGAAAAGACATTCCCCGAAAGGGGGAGCAGTGATGTTGTAGTGGGAGTGTATCATCCCTAGACATTTGTCCTAAAAGTGATATGTAGACTTATGTCTCCGAGAAAGAAGAAGGATTGTATCATCAATGGACATTTGTCCTAAAAGTTATCTGTAGACTTATGTCTCCGAGAAAGAAGAAGGATTGTATCATCCCTAAACATTTGTTCTAAAGTGATCCGGTGACTTTGGTCCTCGAGAATGTGGTGGGATTCTGTCCTCCCTGAACATTTGTTCAAAATGGATCCAGTGACTTCAGTCCTCAAGAATGTGGTGGGATTATATCATCCTTGAACATTTGTTTAGAATGGATCCACTGACTTTGGTCCTCGAGAATGTGGTGGGATTGTATCATCACTAAACATTTTTTCAGAATGGATGTGGTGACTTCAGTCCTCGAGAATGTGGTGGGATTGTATCATCCCTGAACATTTGTTCAGAACAGATCTAGTGACTTCGGTCCTCAAGAATGTGGTAGGATTGTATCATCCTTGGGATTGGTCCTAAAGTGATAGGGAGTGATTATCCCGTAATTGTACCCGATGACTTCAGTCGTCGAGAATGTGGTAGGATTGTATCATCCCTATACTTAAGTCCAAAAGTGATCTAAAGACTTTCATCTTTGTATTATGGATTGCAGGTTGTTGCTTCTGCTGATGATGTTACTGATTGAAATATCAGAGTATGATGATGATGATGTCATTGATCAAAATATCAGAGTATGATGATGATGATGATGTTGCTGATTGAAATATCAGAGTGTGATGATGATTTTGCTCAGAGAATTGTTGCTGATAATGATGATGATCAAAAGGTCAAATCATTTTTTATGATGATGCTACTGCTTAATGAAGAATACAGTGATGACAATGATGTTGTTTCCACTGAATATGAAGATGAATACTATATGTCAAAGACGTTGAAAAAGATTCCAATGATCTATAGATGTATCACCCTGATGATGTTGAAGATGATCTCTCTCCTTCTCCTGCTGCTATTATTGATGCCATTGTAGAATACCCTTCTCGTTAAGGGGGGGTGTTGAATTATTATAAAGTTGAAGTGTATTTACTTATTATCCCTGATGTTCCTATCGAGAGAATCACTAAGAGTCACGAGGAAATTCCCTCTGTTGTAAGTCAGGTCATTAGCACCCTAATTAATATAATATTACGTTGTTAGAGTCCTCCTAGAGAATTCGGCCCAGTCAATTTTAGTGGGGCCGGCTTGTTGGAGTGGAAAATGCAGTGAACAAAAGAGCATAAATAGAAGTGAGGCTCTCCTTATTTCTACACACTCACACTCACTTGTGTAGCACATAAGAGAGAGAGAGATAGTTGTCGTTGAAAGGATCCTAGAAGGATCAGTCTGGGGTTTTATCTTTTATCTTTTGATCATCTATATTGAGGAAGCTTTTGCTGGGTTTTCCCCCTTAGGGTTTTTGTAGCATAAGTATGTGTTGATATTGTGATACTGTTTCTTTCAGTGATCCTGTCTATATGCTTCTGTTATGAAATTGAAATTGAATGTTGATAATGTAGCTTAGCATATGGAATCTTAACAATAATGCACCAATGAGAGTCTGAGTGTGTATAAATGAGGGGGGTTCTTCCCTAATTATACCTTTGGGGTGAGTGACCTAAAAATTATTTTGCTGACCTCTTACCCTAGCATGGTCCACTTCACGTAGAGAGACTCCCAAAATACATTTCATTATATTAATCTTGGGACTACTTCCTTGAATTACAATGGAGGTTGTACCTCAAGAACCATAGACAATAATGACACCCCGAAAGGATCAAGACACATCTATGATGGAGATAAAACAATATACAATGATATTAAACATTAGAATATCTTGTAAAGTTACAAATACAACAAAAAACCAATGTCATAATTTCCCTTGATTCAACATCACCAAATTGATAAATGTTAATTATTTGTTTTTTGAAAAAGGGTATGTGTAGTGATTTATACTTTTAGTTTATAGAAGTGTACAATATATGCTACCCTCATTCAAATTTGATCTAATATTGATGAAACATGTTTGGTCTTAAACATTTACCACCAATACTCCTCATTTTGTTTTGATTTTTTATTGTACAATTATATATTATTAAAATAAATGATCTAACAACTTTCATTTCTTCATCTATAATTTAAATTTATAAAAATGAAGAAAAATATGTGTACACTATGTAGTGTTTATTTATCTATTGATTTCATTTTAATTTTATAGAAGTAGTAAGTATTAGTTTAATTTTCATTTTATAAAAATGGTGAAATTTCATCTTATAGAAATAATGAGTCTCCATTACAAACCTTTAGATATAGGTGAAATGAAAATCATCCCAAATGAATCATTTAAACTATTAAGAATGAATAATTTTACTATGCATTTTTATGTATCATTAATGTAAATTTCTTCACAAATTTACACATGTAAAATCCAAAATTAATCATAAGACTTCATTATTCTAAATATATTTAATATTTGCAATTACTAATATATTGAATCTATATTTATCTAAAATTAAATTTGTGATAAAAAAAAATATCGCTAATATATAAAGTATATATTTGTATATAAAAAAATTAAATTTTAATTAAATTTTAAAAGTATATATATTCTATTTATAATAAAAAACAAAATTAAATTTACACTAAAACAATTAAAAATAAAATAAATTTTTTTACGCCGCTAGGCGTAATACTTCTTATATTTTG
This sequence comes from Pseudotsuga menziesii, assembly GCA_001517045.1. Lineage (NCBI taxonomy): Eukaryota > Viridiplantae > Streptophyta > Pinopsida > Pinales > Pinaceae > Pseudotsuga > Pseudotsuga menziesii. The sequence goes on from LPNX010550342.1 coordinate 68,265, forward strand.
GAGTTGGACATTGCTGAGAGGATTAGAAATATTCATAAGAAATCGACAAGAGTAGAGCCGAGATGACTTGAATTGTCGTCGTATTTTTGTTAACCTAAATGAATGGTTAGTTAACATTTTAGTTAAGCAGTTAAGTATAGGGAGTGGGAGGTGGCAGTAGGAGGTGCTGGTAGTTGCAAGGGTTGTGGAAGGTGTCTACAGGAGGAGGCCTCAGCTGCAAAGGATGGGGAGGTAGTGCAAGGAGGTGTTGGCAGTTGCGAAGGGTGCATGAGGTGGCTACAGGAGGAGGTGGTAGTTGCAAATCCTGAGGGAGGTGGTCGCAATTGGGAAGATATTGTTCCAAGTGTCCTCTTCAATTTTATACAGTGTGACATCTTAAGGTGTATTTTGTAATGTGTATTCTAATATTTATAGATATCCACTCCATCTCATCTCTCCACACAAGGAACCGATTCAACTACCACCTCCAAGATCTTTGGAAGAACTTTTCAATCGGAAGGGATCCTCTGATCAAAATGATGAAGAAAACTAAGGAGATTTGGGTGAAAAAAATGGCTTGGTGCAACGAAGCCATTTTTTATGCATTTTATTGTAGACATTTTGTTGTTTAGTTTATCACTTTTTTATTTTTAGAATTATTAAGCATGTCTTTGTTCTCCATGGATTTCAGATCAAGTTATGGAAAAGGGGTGTAGATTTGACTCTAATTCAGTGGGAATCTTAAGGTCCATGTTCTAATTGGATTATGCATTTGTATTTGTTTTCTCTCTATATTCTTTAGCACTAACTACTTAATTTTTTCCATGTTCTCCTTTAGTTCCAAGGCATCCATGTTGGCATCCGGATGCTTATGGAAACCTTGCATGCAGGTATGAAATGGTGATAAGTTGAAATGGTTAGTATTGTTTCTTTCCACAATGTTCCATTTTTTAAGTCAATAAACAAAAAAAAACACAGATATATAGCTATGTTACTAGAAACGTGACAAAGGCTTGCGTTTTTGGGAGAAACGGAGTTAGAAACCGAGACAGAATGAAAACCGCCATTTTCTACGGGCGTTTTAGTTTCTGGAGTGAAAAAATGGTTTCTTGCAAAACGATTTGTCTCACACAATGTTTTCACAAAAAAATATTGCTTGTTGCAGGGGAAACTGGTTCCCTTGCCAATTGTTTCTGGGTATATTCTTAATATATGTGCCATTAATGAATGGTGGATGGCTTTTGGTGGGTGGCAAGTCATCCTTCACTTAAATGTGAACTTTGAACCGTCGGTTATCCTGCATGAAAAATGTGTGAACTTGAGTGTTGAGGAAGACTACCTGTTACACTGTCGGTTATCCTGCACCCTTGGTGGTGGTAGTAAAACATTGGATGAGCTCGTATTCGTTTCCTTATATTCCTTTACGGAGGATACACCATGAACATTCTATTAGCTAGTCCGCTCTATGGCCTATGCTTCCTTTACCTTCACTGTTACTTTCTTGACCCACATCATGCCCCCATTACAGAGATAAAATATAAGCCTAGTTCCATTAGATAGTTATCGGTTCAAATAGCCCTGTTTTCATTAGCCTAGTTCAAATAGACTTGTCGATATAGCCTGGTTGAAATAGACCCAGTTCAATGGGGAACTATATAGAAGCTATGGTTGAAAGAAAGATCCTGGCTTCCAAAAAGATTCTGGGGACAAGTCCAACAAATGAGCCAATTGAGAGTGAAACCACACTTATGCTACTGTAGATATGCGGATATAATAGGAAAAATACGAGCGAAGAAATTAACAAGAGTACTAGAGCGGTGATACCAGTTTAAAGAGCCAACAGATTGCTAGTTTACCAAGTATTTACATCTTATCTTAGTATCTTATTTCTAAATTTTATGTAGCTTTGAGTCTTTGTAAATTTAGTTTGCTCTTTGATAGGTGAATAACGAATGTAGTTCTAAGTTATCTACAAATTTATCTTGAATTTATGAACTGAATAATGTGTTTGTTTTAGTATATTAATAAAACCATCCTTTGGTGATATGGAACACCCCAATATCAATTTCTATAACCGTCTATCTCTTGCTCTCCCCAGAAACAAAGAAAAATCCACAGCTTGCCTTGCTTTTGTTGTCCAACAGACGGAAGGAGCACTATTGCCTTGTCTTCCTCCCCTCATTTGCAAAGGAAAACACTATTTTAGAACAATACTCTGCACTGTTCAGACCATCCAACTTTATGTTACAATTGCAGCCTTTTCCACTATTATGTTCTTGAAATATGAGATCTTAAACTTTGATATGATACTCGCATTTATACGTTTAACTGGGACTCAATATATATTTTTACTAAAAATAGTATTTACTGCATGAGAATGAAGCTATTAGTAGTTAACATGGAAACACAACTTATCCTACCTAAGGATTTAATTCTTAAGTCCCGCAGCTAGTAGTAATTTTACAGCTTAAGGGAGTCCAAAGTGCATGGAGCTTCTTACTAGGGATACTGGAAGGTGTCATTGCTTAGGGAATTAGACCCATATGCATACTTGGGTCACCAGACCTGACAAACTAGGCCTAGCAAGCGAGAGAGGCAAGGAAATACAAGTGGAAGTTGCTTGCTGTCCCTTTGTAGCCTTTTCCACTATTATGTTCTTGAAATATGAGATCTTAATACAATAAAAACTCTTGGCCTTCCCGAAAACAAAGAAAAATCCACGGTTTTTGCAGCCTTTTTCACTTTACACTATTATGTTTTTGAAATATGAGATCTTAATACAACAAAAACAGGGAGACCTTTTCCATTTAGAAGATTGATATTGCAGGGCAAGACTAGAATATAGAATTTAATTGTTAGATAGTCCAGATTTTCGAAGTCTTTATCTTGAAACTTGAACAGGGTATTTTGAACTTAGATAAGTTAAAAATATATTTGTTCTTACACATAAATATGGTATATTGCAAAATATATTTGTTAATTATAACGGAATATATTTGGGAACCTTTATTTTTGTTATTTTGTGTTGGGTGTCAAAAAGGAGAGTCCACATTGGATGCGCATATCGACTCATTACTCTTTATACTTTCTAGACCTTGCATTGTATATAAAGGTATGTTCGATACATTCCTTGATGGCTTATGCTTGGGCTTGGGATTGGCACTTTTTTCACTCAATTCGTAATGCCATATAACAAAACAAAGTAGAGTTAAAAAAGATGTTAGATATTAGTTGATGAGTCACTTACGCTATGCTGAAAATGTTTTGTGACCACGACTTTGGAATTCAATTTTGGAAAATCTCAGAAATCATTTGTCCGAGAAGTTTGGATCTAGGAAGTTAACTATCTTTCTGAATCACAAAATGTGTTAAATAGAACCGGACTTTTAAAATCATAAAACCCACCAAATTTCACAACGATAGAGGAATGGATTCTCAAATCAATATTGCAGAAATCCATAAGCCGCCACATTCCAAGTCAATAAAAAAATAGGGTGAAATTGTTCCAAGTCAATAGATAGGTAAACAAGAAACCCTAAACAATATAATAATCAGAAGATTCCCTATAAACCCGTCGTTGGGGACCAAGAAGGTAAAGATTTAAATGAAGCTGAATACACAAACTAGTAAACTAGCAACACATAAGCTAACAATAAGCAATAGAACAAGACGTTCTCATTCCTGAGAGAGTCTTGCATGGCAATTACCTTCATAGTTTCTTTGCAGATTTGATTAAACCCATAAATACTTTAAAAAAAATTAACATTAAGCTTCTTAAACTTGTAACATATGATAATCTATAATGCATCATATATAATAGTGATGGTATAATATATATATATATATAGTTTGTAATATATCATAAATCATTATTCCTCATAAAATTTATAACTTCAAAATATTAATATTAATATCAATATAATATAATATAATATTTTAATGAATTCAATGATATATTTAATTTCAAAATATTAATAATATAATGTAATATTATTATATTAATATTAATATTAATAATGTAATATTATAATGAATTCAATTATATATTTAAGTGCAAAATATTAATATTAATATTGATAATATAATATTTAACGGTTTCTTATATTTTTTCTAATACATATCTATTGTTCATATATTTCTTTTTGTTCACAAGTATGAACAATTCACCGCATATACTAAAGATTGTGTAACACCCCGGTTTTGACCCCCTTTGCATGGAAAATGTATATGATGTATATATTGTAATTAATCATGGTGAGGAGCTAAAGGAAAAAGCCCCACCATCGATTTAGCGTTTTATGTTTCGGCGATTAAAATCGTTGTCAATGGTATTTCGTGCTAGCCAGGCACATTATAATTTTGAACATCATGTAAATATGCAATCAAATTAAAATACCCACAACCAACTATGTCAATGAAACATTAAAGAGATGGGGGCATGATTAGGATAAAGGGGGGGAACATTCGAACCTTTGAGCCAATGGGGAAAATCCAAATGTCAAAGGGGGAACCCATCAAGCTCTCAAATACCAATTTTGTCTCTTATTCCCAATCATTTATTTCTACCACAAATTGGTTGAGGTAGTTATTGCATGGGAATGGGAAGAGTTGGGAAAAAATTCGAATTGGGCAAAGCACCCATTTTGGAAAAACGCATTTTGACTCCTTACGCAAGTAAAAACCCAAAAACGTCTGCCCATTCCATCATGCATTCACGTTTTCATTTTTCCTCACCCATTCTCTCATTCATGTGAACTCTCTCAGGCATCTAGGGCTTCCTTTGTGTATTCGTTCACGTTTTTGGTTGTTTACTTCATTTTCTTCATGAATGGGATGTCGATTTTGCAATACCTGGTGGTTGGATTGTCTTCCTCACATTTTCCTGTCAATTTCCTCATTTTCCATGCCTAGGAAATTCGTTTTTGTGTTGCTGAGCAAATTCCTATTAAGGATTCACAATATTGGGGTTCATAGCAGTCGTTCCGGCTCATAAACTACCCAAAATAGTAGCTAAGTTCGAATTTCTCACCCAGGGGTCAATTTCCCCATTTTACCAATTCGTTTTGTTTCCAAAACTGTTTTTTCATCAATCCCAAAAGTTGTTTCTTGTTGTGGGTGCATATGTTGTTTTGTTTTGAACTAGTTAGGAGTGGAATTGGGTCTGAACTAGCTTGATAAACCTAGTGTAGGAAGGAACCTCATAGACAGATCTAGAGGGCCTGGTTTTCTTCTTTGCACACCTTGAATAGTATTGGAATGGAAGGAATATCCCAAGAGACTGTGTAGTAGAGAAGGGGATGCTTCCTTGTGTTGGGTGTGTAGATGTTTAGAAGTCAATCCCTATCTAGTGCAGGTGTCCATATCTCTATGGTTGATCTCACTATCTTACCAATTCATCCTTCCACCTCTCTAGCAGCCTGATAAAACCAACTGTGTTTGTCTTGGCTGAATTTTGATATACCTTTGGCTATGTGTGAGACTGCTAGTGTTCCCTCGTTCCTCATGGGAATAATTCCCAGCTCGGGGGTGGCAGTGTTGCTGAGAGATTGATGAGCACACCGGCCTATGGTTGGGTGAAACATTGCAGTGACATTGATGGTTGCAGGACAAACTTCTTTCAATATAAGTATCTCTTGTGTTAATCTTTGCATTTGTATTTGCTTGATGAAATATGATGAACATGTCTAATGTGTTGAATGCTTGAAAAAAATGTAATTTCTTCCACTGTATATTGCATGTTTTACACATCTATGTATGTTTTTAAGTTCAATTCATTTTATATTATGTTATGGGGCTTAGATTTCCTGGATTGATAGCAGCATAGACACATCCTCTCTATGGTAGAAGGGTGGGGACGTGACATATTGTCAAAGCTATACCTAGCATAGTTACTCTACAGAGTCTTTATGAGTATATAGAGTCATTAGATAAACATAGAGAATAAAGAGAGGTTAAGATACAAACAGAGTTAGAAGCCATGCTGAAAAATAAATTTACATCTCTTGAAGACAAGATCAAAAAACAAATAGAAAATAAAATAAAACTATTGGGGAATAAAATAGAGACAATGGAGATTAGATTATAGGTAATAGAAAAACAAAGCCAGATATGAACCAAACATCTCAAGAAGGAGATGATGAAACCTTAGAAAGTCTTAAAATGAACGACATGATTAAAGAACTAGAAGTAAAAGTTGATAATATTCTCACCCTAAATAGTGTGGCAAGTAAATTAGGAATCAAACCCATTAAAGAGGAAATGAAAAAAAATGATAGAATTAGACCATGATTGTAACAAAAGGGCCTTGAAACTTATAATATTCATTTTGAAAGTGGAGATAGACAAGGATACATTAGCCATATCCCAGACAGAATTGCATAATAGATTACAAATTGAAACAACATGTCTCATAGAAGCAACAAGGTTGGGGAAATTAGCTGAGAACAAAGGAAGGTTGATCCAGGTAAAGTTGAGATCTATTGACCATAAGTATGACATACTTAGTAAAAACTCAAGTCTAAAAGAAAAGAGAATATTTATAAATGAAGATATCATTCCAAAAGATCAAGCAAAATTAAGAAAGGAGGTTCAAAAGGTAAAAGAGGCTAGGAAGAAAGGAAAATGGGGAATAATTAGAAATAGAAAAGTCATTATTCGTGACAGAAACCAAAAAGATGGTAATAAATATCAATTCAGCATGATCCAGATTCTTTCTTGGAACTATCGGGACTTCCCATGGAAAAAAGGCCCCAAGTTAACAAAATAGGATTTGAACCCAAAATCCTACGATAGAATCCAACGACATCCGATGTAAAGTACAGATGTGTCGAATTGCAATGATGAAAAGTATAGTACCTTTTGATTTATTTTAGCATCTTCGAATATCCAACATCCTTAGTGTAGGTTTTTTGACGTCCTATGTCATCAATTATGCGACAGACATATATCGAATTTGCGACGACACCGTCGTCGGCTATTCAACAATAGTGTGTCGAATTTTCGATGATCTTGGGATATTTTTTGAAATAATATAAACACATATTTCAAATTGTTTAACCCATATTTCCAATGGTAACTAGGTTCACATCGTCGGATATTCGACGACTGTGAAATTATAAATATAAACATTCTGACATGTTTTCTATAGAAGCGATGGACGGTTTGCAAAAATTATCTATTCCTCAACGAACTGTTTGAGGAATTGTTTTATTCTACGATGGGTGGTTGCAAGATTTTTTTTTCTTCGACACATAGTTTGCAGGAATTTTTTTATTCTTCTACAAACCTCCGTTTGAGAAAATTTTGATGTGTGGAACTTGATTTTTTAAGATTGTCGATAGAATTTATTCATGAAGTTTGTGACAAAATGTCAAATATAAATATTCTTGATCCAAACAAACACAATCGACCATTTCTTGCTAGATTTTGCGACGCAGTGAAACGAAGGGGTGATGGAAAATGTTATTGTCCATGTACTCAATGTAGGGGATTTAAGAGGAGAATAATATTGATCTCAATAGCGACAAAACATTACAGGGAACATGGACATGCTGAGGGGGGAAAGGAATATCATCCATTTGTAGGTTTAGCATTATAAAGTTTTTTATATTCTTCGCTTTGTTAAATGTATATATTATTTTCATATTTCCTATATTAATGTATATATATTGATATTTTCATGTATTTATAAAGGAAAGACACCCTACCGCATATCGTCCAGAGAAAGTGCTTTCAGAACAAGTTTTGGATCAGGATCATGAAGCGTCTATGTTTAATGGAGAACAAGTGAATGATCATATTGAACAAGATGATCATACTAATAACGTAGTTGAATATGATGGTACAAATACATTTATCCATGATTCATTTAATGTTAGAATGGATGATGACGATAATGATGATAAAGAAAATATTGATGACTTTGATGATGTTCACGATATACCTCTTCTCGGTAAGGAATATGAACCCCTTTATGAAGGCTCCAAAACAAATCTTCTCTCTGCTGTATTGTTGATAATGAACTTGAAGGTTATGAATGGTGTTTCAAACATATCAATCACATGGATGCTAAGGTATGCAAAATAATCCATCACATATATATGATCGTGATAAAGTTTATTTGTATTCCTCTAATAATTGTATTGTTAACTCATTATTGATCATTGTACAGATGAAGTGTGTTTCGTTAATATTATTTATTTATTGCATTAACAATTTTATTTTATTTTTGTAGCTTGATAGCTGAATTTTTGTTACCACCATCAAATATTTTACCTCGCACATATCGAGATTTATCTTCCATCATGAAAGAGATTGGAATGCATTATGAAGCAATTCATGCATGCCCCAATGACCATGTTATATATTATAATCAGCATGAATTTGCAATAGAATGTCCAAAATTTCATATAAGTAGATATCGAACAAATCAAGTAATAAAAAAGGTGCCTCGGAAGGTTCTTCGTTATATTCCAATCATTCCACGTTTGCAACGACTGTTCAAGTGCAATAACATAGTGCAATTTATGGATTACCATGCCAAGAACATAAGTAAAGATGATGTTATTCGAATTCCTGCAGATGGTTCTGCTTTTAGAGATATGGAGGAAAAGTGGCCTCAGTTTAAAGAAGAAGCATGTAATCTTAGGATTTTTTTGGCAGCAGATGGTGTTAATCCATTTTCACAGATGAAATCCATTTCCACAGTGTGGCCTATTTTTCTTATCAACAATAACATTCCTCCATGGTTGTCAATCAAGAGGGAGCACATAATGTTGTCCATGATTATTCCAGGTATTTTGTGTCTACAACTGTTTTATTTCTAATGTTATTGTGGCATCTCATTTGTCGTATTATGTTTCCTAATTTCATTTGTCTATTTTGTATTTTACTCTTTTGCATGGTTTATATATCTTAATGGTTCTCATAATTATATATTTTATATGTACTTAAAATCAATCAAGTAAGTTCCAAGTCAAAGATATGAATGTATATATCGAACCTCTTATAGATGAGCTATTGAAGTTATAGAATATCATCACTATGTATGATGTATCTAGACCAATACAAAAAAGGAAATTTCAATTCCATGCAATGGTTGTATGGACAATACACGATGCCCCTGGGTTAACACAATTTTGCGGTTTGTATTTTTAAGTTCCACTTTAATTACATTTAATTATATGAAGTAGTTAATATAGTTTATATATAATTAATATTGACATAGATATTCCATATCTATATATCATAGGTCTTTAGACAAAGGGTAAATTTTCATGTCCAGTTTGTGGTCCTAAGATAAAATATCATCGCTCAAAAATCTTAAGAAAGGAGGTGTTTGATGAGTATAGGCATTTCCTCTCTAAGAATCACATGTATAGAACATCCGAAAAAAAAATTCAATGGGAAGCAAGACACTGCATTAAAAGCATGGAGAATGACACCTCACCTTTGGAAGATGCAATACAATAAAAATCATCAAGATGGTACATATCGATCATCCTATATGAATTGTTATGTATTTAAATTTTTATTGTGAGTTGTTAACTGTAGTGGCCATATTTGATTTATGATGTAATTATTTATTTATAAACTAATATTCATGATGTCCATCATGATCATGAAGGAATTAATGGGCTTCCACGACGAATGAAAATTTATCCTATACAATTCAGCAGGTTTCCCTACTATGAGCACCTACAAGTTGCTCATTTGTTTGATATAATGCATATTGGAAAGAATGTGACTAAAACATTATGGTGACTATTGGAGCTAAGGAGGGAGAAATATAAAGTTGTGAAATCTTGCAAAGACATTCATGAAGGAAACCAGGCAATGAAAGACGTCATCCAATTTCATAGCAACGGAGACCAAATTAATATAAACTCAATTCCATGGATGTTTATAGAGAAACAAAGCAACATTGTCAAAGAAGTAATGTGGAAAATTAAATTTCCCACTGTATTTTGTGTGAACTTGAAGAATATCATAACAAAAAAGGTGATTTTGCGGGGGTTAAAATGGATGATTGACACATCTTCATCAAATTAATTATTATTGTTATGTCCATATAGTTTTGTTCTTTTTCATTTTATTGCATAATTTTTTTTCTTGTTTGTATACTATTTGTTTAAACAATGGCGTGGTTTGTATATTGATACAATATGTTCTACCTCTCTCTCTCTCTCCAGGACAACTCCGACAACAATGTCAAACAAGTTATATATAATCTTGGTAAATACATGAGGTAACCACTGATTAGTTTCTTGTGCTTAGTGTTTCTTTAATGCTTCATTTAATTTATATTTCTTTTGTGCACTATTTCATGATATGTTATTTAATGTTTTTTTTTTGTTACATATCATTATTGGTTTGCATCACTTGTAGATGGTTTACATCTAAAGAAATCCATAAAGAATATATAAAATATTAGAGGAGAGAAATTTCTTGTCTCATGTATGAAATGTAGAAGCATCCACCTTTTGAATTTTTCAATGCACAGGAACACTACCTCATACACCAAGTTGAGGATGTTGAGTTGTGTGGACCTATGCACTCATGGTCCATGTGGAGGGTTGAGAGGCACTTGAAATTTATGAAGGGCTTGGTGAGACAACGAGCACATGCTGAGGGTTCTATGATGGAAGGATATACAGTATACCAAAACATGTTGTATGTTAGTGAATATCTTCCTAATTTAGCGTCAAAGCTCAATTTACATCACATTTGTGATCTGTACTCCAACAAAAAATTTGAAGGGGATCCACTGAAGGGGAAAGGTAGATTGAGGAAGGTGAAAGGTAATTATTAGCTAGTGGATTTTTATTATATCGTTCATATTATAATTGCATTTTCAATTTATTTCATCAATTAAAAGCATATACTTTGTTTAGAAAATTTACAGTTGCCTTTCATTTTAATGTTTATAGTTATCAATTAGTTGGTCGATAGTGGGATGCAATTCATTTATGCATTGCAAACAATCTTGACTGGATGAAGGTATGGACTGAACGATATGAACAATCGGGTCATGGAATATCATGGGAAGGTGTGGCTTCATTGGTAAAAGCAGCACATCACAATGGAGACAGAAATATTACAGAAAGGGAAATCAAGTTAGCATATGGTTTAAAAGATAAAATGACAAGAATATTAATCAATCTCTCTAAATCGTTTATTTTGCAAATTACATTTTGGTGTACATGTTCTTCTTTTCCATGTATTGTTGCATAACTATTGAATTGTTGTGTAATATTTTCGTGTATTGTTGGTTGTAGGTAAAACACCATAAGGCTATGGTATGTAATGGTTGTAGATAATGTATCAAAAAATTGAATGAAACAAAGCAAAAATCAAATTGTGGGATATCTGTAGTCTTTGAGGTGACCAATGTTTCATCTAGAAGTGACATACATCTAGAAATCTCAGAAAATCGATACTATGGGTATTTGGAAGATATTCTACAGTGTGACTTTAAATCCTTCAAGGTAGTTTTGTTCTGTGTAAAATGGTATATGTTACGATTGAATCAATGTGATCCTGATAGAACTATTATTGAACACGATAATGGATTTACCATGGTAAATACAAGGTTGTTTGATCCAGGAACGGAGTCCTATTTTCCTTCAATCCAATGTGAACATGTATTTTACTTGGAGGTTCCAGGTAAAGTAGGATCGTCATTTGTTGTGAGACACGATCCAAGGGGAAGGCTGGTAAAGTATAACCTAGACGATGGTAATGAAGAGGGTTCTATGGAAGAAGAAGACGACGATGAAGAGAATGATCAACATGAGTTAGATGATGATGATGATCCAACAGAAGATGTCCAAGAATTAGTTGAATTAGATGATGTAGCAAACAATGCCCATGAAGATTATATTGATGATGACATGATGAGTGTAACTAACTTAGATGATGATGATGATATGGCCAATCCTTACAATGTTGACATTGGATCTAATGATATGGATGATGAAATGGATGAAGAAGACGATGAAATGTATTGAAAGGTAAATATTTAATTAAACCTATTCTTTTATTTTTATTCTTAAAAAGTGTTACTACCATCATCATCACCATCATCACCATCATCTTCATCACCATCATCTTAATCATCATCATCATCATGTTCATCATTATCATCTTCATGATGACAATGATGATGATGATCATCATCATCATCGTCGTCTTCATCATCATCATATTCATCATCGTCACCGTCATCATCATCATTATCATCATTGTCATCATCATCATGTTGATCATCATCATATTCGTCATCATGATCATCTTCATCATCATCGTCATTATCATGACGATCACCATCATCATCTTCATCACCATTATGTTCATCATCATCATGTTGATCATCATTGTCTTCATCATCATGATAATAATCATCATGATCACCATAATCACCACCACCATCATCATGATGTTCATCATTATCAACTTCATCATGATGATGATGACGATGATGATGATGAACATCATCATCATTAGCAGCATCATCGTCATCATATTCATCATCATCGTCTTCATCATCATCACCCCCATCATCATCATCATCGTCTTCATCACCATTATGGTCAACATCATCATCAGCATCATCACCATCCACATCATCATCGTCATCATTTTCTTCATCATCATGATCACCATGATCACCATCATCTTCATCGTCACCATCACGAACATCATCACCATGACCATCATGACCATCATCATCATCACCATCATCATCACCATCATCACCATCATGATCATGATCATCGTCTTCATGATGATGATGGTGTTCATATTCACCATCATCATCATCACCATCATCATCACCATCATCACCATCATCATCATCATCACCATCATCTTCATCATCATCGTCTTCATCCTAATGATAATCATCATCATGATGTTCATCATTATTGTCTTCATGATGATGATGATGATCATCATCATCATCAACAAAAACATCGTCATCATCTTCACCGTCATCATCTTCATCATCATGACCCTCGTCATCATCATCATTGTCATCATCATCATGTTGATCGTCATCATATTCATCATCATCACCATCACCATCATGATCATCTTCATCATAATCGTCATTATCATGATGTTCAGAATCATCATCTTCATCACCATTATGTTCATCATCATCATCTCCATCATCACCATCTACATCACCATCGTCATCATGTTTATCATCATTGTCTTCATCATCATGATCACCATGATCACCATCATCATCATCACTACCATCATCACCATCATCACCACCATCATGGTCATCATCATCATTGTCATGTTGATCATCATTGTATTCATCATCATGATGTTCATCACCATCCACATCACCATTGTGTTCATCATCATCATCACCATCCACATCACCATGGTCATCATGTTGATCATCATTGTCTTCTTCATCATCATGATAATCATCATCATGATCACCATCATCATCATCACCACCATCATCACCATCATCACCACCATCATCGTCAGCATCATCATCGTCATCATCATCATTGTCATGTTGATCGTCATTGTATTCATCATCATGATGTTCATCACCATCCACATCACCATTATGTTCATCATTTTCATCACCATCCACATCACCATGGTCATCATGTTGATCATCATCATGATCATTATCATGATGTTCCACATCATCGTCTTCATCATATTGATGCTCATCATGATCATGATGATCATATTCATCATCATCATCTTCATCATCATGACCCTCATCATCATCATCATCACCATCATGTTGATCACCATCGTCTTCATCATCATGATAACTAGATGTAGCATCAATCTTCTCCATAAACAAAAATCCAATCATGAGACGTCATCAATAACACAATTCAAAAATGCATGCGCTTATAGACATACTAGCCACTAAGTGGCTTATCTTCCTTATTTCTAGTATGACATTGAATTTAGATTTTTATTTTTCGACATTTTTTATTATTAAGATAAAAGTGACTTTATGGAAAAGTCAAAAGTTATGAGAAAGTTAAAATTTAAGATAGATTGTATGAATAATATGATCATTCTCAATTTCAAAGTAAATATAATAACAATGACCGATTTTGTGAAAATAAACATAAAAAAGTTAATCAAAGTATTATTTGTTAACTTTTTATATTAAATATTTATTTTGTGAAATGTTTTTTAATAATTTTATAAGTAGTTATTTTAGATATTATAAGATGAAGAATAAATATATTAGATGGTGGAAGATTATTAACATATAGGATAACGTATTACAAAATCATTGTAACATTTAAATATCAAGAATGTTAAAATATACAACCATCTTACCTTATTAAATGGATAAACTTAGAAAATATGTTTTTATTGGACATTTTTGTGGAATTTATTTTTCCTTAAATTGTAATTGAATTCTAGTGTGTAGACTGTAATGTAATTGTGATTTAAATTTTAAATTGTAATGATGTTGACGATGATGGTAATGACGATGATGACTGTAATGATGTTGATGATTGTTGCATTCAAGCACGAAGAAGTATTATGCACACATTAACCATCATAGAAAGATAACATATTGGATCAAACGCTTAACCGTTGTATTAATTCAATAGATGGTATTCTTATACATGAGAGAGAAGTTGGAGCGGTTGCACCTGCTCCAATTGTTCATTTGTTAAGGTTATCTAATTATAAAATTTAATACATTATAACATACGATGACTTTAGGAAAGGCCTATCAGCCCCTTCAACATCTCCCCCACAAACAAAACGTTTCTTTGTCCCGAAGAGAACAAATAAATATGCATCAACATATCTTTGCTACTGCTGAAGTAGTCATCACTGTGCATCAACCATGCATACCAATCTGCATAGGTAACTCATCCATAACAGCCGCTAGCTTGATAGGAGAACACACGTGTATAAGGCTCTAATGTGACAGGTTACTCTTCAGCCTCCATCTTCAATCTGGCAGTAGTCCATTGAAGTCTCATCCTCTCACAATGACGATCGACTATCCTCTTCTGCAGTGAGGTATTTTGATTTGAAGCCTCACCCTGGCTCACCTGACAGACATCTCCCTCGATTCAAGCATGCAGGGAATTTTGTCTCTTCGACATTCTATGTCATTTCTCTGTCTTCTGGCTTTCCTGTTGGAGGAGCTAGTCAGTGAGATGACTAGTTGAATAGCCGACTAATTAGAGATTAGGTTGGCCGCATAGATTCGTGTCAGTTGACTGAACCGACAGGTATTTATTTGTAACTATCTGTAATCATTTATATTAGGCTATTGAGCCAGATGAGAACTTGGTTCAGTTTTTGTATATGTATGGAACCTCATGTTATAATATAATATGTTACTTCCTTATCCATTCTTGTCTCTTGTGTCTGTTATGTTTATATGTTTCTATGTGTATTATTGGTAACCCTCTGTGATCTGTGAGATTACAACATTGGTTTCATTGTTGGTAGTACATATATGGATGTAATGACCATAAGCAGATGATATTAGAACATGAGATTAAGAACTATTCGGAGTGTAAGATAGAAAATTATTTGGAGAACTATGCAACAAGAAACAGATTAACCATTGCTCAGGCGAAGGAGAAATTCTTCACTGAAACACATGAGAAGTTTGTAGAATTGGTACCTCAGCTTTTGAAAAAACTTCGCGATGAAAAAGCCGAAAGTAGCTAAAGACCAAGAGCTATTGGAGAAACTAATTCAAGGTGGACGAACAAACTTGTCGCAGTGGTTTGAGAAGATCACAGACAAATTCTGTGAGGAACAAGTCATGGAAGAAAGATTTCTAGTCAAAAGCATTCTAAAAGGTTTTATACAGACCTCACCGAGCAGTTTCTCTACTCCTTACCGACCCTTTTGTTCAAATTCCTAATAGATAAGGGAGTGGGCCATATCGTAGAACCTCGTCCGTCACTACACGAACCGCCACCAAATTCAAACTGGGTGGAGAAACAAAAGAAGTGGGAAAAATTTATTGCGGAAAGGGAGTGGGAGTGCTTCCTAAGCAAGTAAACAGAGCTATCCAAGCTTTCTAAAAGTGTCGGGTAGGATATGGGGGGGTAGCTGATCATGTGTCAAGGTAAAGTAAAAAGGATTCCAGTCGACTGAAGAAAATACCATCACCAGCAATGAAAATTCAACCTAAAAAGGAAATCGAACGAATAGTGACACATAAAGGTACGTCAGATTTATAGAGAATAGAAAGAGAGAAGAGGCTGAAAAGAAGGGAAGAAAGAAGAGAACAAGCTATAATGTTGCAAAGAGGGATGACTATTAGGGTGGTATACCAAGAAATAAATCTTCCAGATTCGGATCATGACCGATAGGAAGAAGGCATAGATGAAGAGGCGTCACCCATGGAAGAAGACTTATGGATAGAGTAGCGAGAATCTCTCCAACTAGAAATTCCCCAAGAGGTAATACCTCTCTCCCTAACGAATTTGAGTACCAGAATTCAGGCCATTGTCGAAGAAGACCTACGAGTAAGAGCTGGTGAGTTTGTTATATGGAGCCGACTAGATGACGAGGTAAATGATGATAATCATCTAGTAATCCGTCAACCGAAGGAAGGAAATTGGGTAACACTTCAGGCGTACCCTTACAACTGAAGTATCCACTTTCTCTACCCCAAACATGAAGGAGCACCACCCCTACAAAACACAGCTTTGCAAAATTCAGAACAGTCAGACCTACAGACAAATCAGTGCAGTTGGACATTGACAGAAGAGATAGACCCAAACCGATTTCTTTTCAGAGAAGAAATGATAAAAAATGACCAACAAGAATGAAAGTTCCTTCGACAACAACTCTGAACAATGAGACAAACAAAACATCCCACTACCCCCACCACCACCACCATCGCCACCTCCTAAAGAAGACAGCACGAGCGATACTGACATGGGTCATTGATCAGAACATATCCCTCTATACAAGGGTGACAAAGACCCTAGATGACATTGGTTCGTATGTGAGTCAATATGGGAGGAAAATCAAGTTACGATCAAAGAACGACGGATGGCACAGTTCACTGATGCTTTATGGAAAAGAGCACTAACTTGGTATATGACCTATATTGAGAGAACTCCCCAAGCATCCAAAGCAGACATTAAAGAACAATTCTTTCCTTTCTTTAAAACCCCAGACGTAAAACATCTGGCAGAAAAAAAGATGAAAACAACATCACACAAACCAGTAGAGTCTGTCTAGGAATATGATAAACGATGGAAAGACCTCCTCAACCAACTAGACTATGTAATTGATGAACAATTATTAGTTCAGTGGTTTCTTGCAGGTCTATCACATAAATTTTGGCGGCGCATAAGCTTGGAGTTGTTGAAAACATATGAATACGTACTTACCAAAGCTCTGCAAGTAGAGATGGATGAAGATTTTCCAGCATATCCCGTTGATACTAGACTAGAAGAATAGCTAGAAATCATGCAGAAATATTTGAAACAGCTGAAACTCAAGAATCAGGATGTCTGGTGCACAAAATGCTCCATGGTCGAACACACTAAAGATAACTATCGACAAGACATTTGGTTTTTTTAGATGAAATGCTTCTGTGAAATTTGCAAGGAACATGGAGAACATACAATGAAATATTTCCCATATAAAATGAAAAATGGAAAAGCATCTTGGTGTGCAATCTATGAGGTAAATTTAAAGAATCAACAAAACTACCAAGAACTCTACCAAACAAAAAGTTTTATACCGCAAAACAAAAAGTTAGTCAAAACAAAAAAGCAAATAAAAGCATTCATAGAACCGACTAGGAACAACAGTCTGATACAAAACTATGATCGACCGATAATATCATGCAATAACATACAAACCAATATAATACCATAGTTGATAAGACTACAAATGGAGAATGAAAATATGAAAGTGAAAATCTTTCGATAGAAATCATATCACTCAAAAAAAACAAAACCAATTCGCACAATACTTAAAGTTGACACAACCGACAAATAAGATACTGACCGAATGATTGTATCATACTTCCCTTCTACATTCTCACAATTCAAAGAAGGGATTCGTCTGATAAATGAATCCAAAGCACCAAAATGGTTGGATGCCAAAGTTAAAACTAAAGAGTTTGACATATCAAATGATGAACGACCAAAAATGGCAAAAATTGGTGATTACTGGAGAGAAGAGCAAACGACCGAAATAGTAAACCTATTGAAAGAATTCTAAAATGTCCTTACTAGATACTATAAATATCTCAAAGGGCTAGTCCATGAAATGGGTGAAATGAATATCAACATCAAGCTCGATGCCCGACCTGTAAATAAAAGGCCATACAAATTAGCTCATAAATACAAAGAGATAGTCAAGAAAGAGATCAATAATATGCTCACAGCAGGAATTATCTAACCTATCGATTAGTCAGAATGGGCAAGCCCGATGGTCATCCAACCAAAGAAACATGACCCAATGAAACTGAGGATCTATGTCAATTTCAGAGAATAAAACAAAGTCAGTCTAAGAGACCCATTCCCAACACCATGCGTAGATGAAATATTAAATGAAGTTGTAGGACATGAATGCTACTCATTTATAGACAGATTCTTAGGGTATAAACAAGTACCAATATCCAAAGAAGATCAGAAAAGTGACATTCGTATGCGAATTCGGCTCATTTGCCTATAAAGTTATGCCTTTTGGTCTCAAAAATGCACCTACAGTATTTTCGAGAATCGTAGTCAAAAAATTTCAAGAATATATCTACAAACCAATGGAAGTGTATTTCAATGATTGGGTGATGTACGCCATGTTGAAAGATCACTGCAAATGGCTAAGGCTCATGCTAGAACAATGCCAACAAATTCAGTTATCTCTAAACATAGGGAAATGGATATTCTTAACCCCTATAGGAATACTACTAGGGCACATCATATGCAAAGAAGGCATCAAGGTCGACTTTGCAAAGATAAAAATTATCCTCGACTTGAAACCACTAGTGAATCCAAAACAGGTTAGGTTATTTTTGGGACACACAGGATATTATATAAAATTTATTAGATACTACTCAGATATGGCCTATCCATTAGAAGAACTATTAAGAGAAGATCAGCAGTTCAATTGGATAGATGAATGCAATATATCATTTGACACATTAAAAAGGAAACTAGTGGAAGCACCTATCCTCATATTCCTGAATTGGTCGATCAAATTCCATGTACATATCGATGCATTAGCCCAAGCAATAGGCACGATCTTAACATAATAAGGGGACGAAGAAAGAAAACTAAACAAGGAAGAAAGAAACAATTCAGCAATAGAGAGGGAAGCATTAGGAATGGTCTTTGTGCTACAAAAGTACCGACATTACCTAGTATCCAATCCTTTTATCTTCTATACTAATCACTAAGCATTGAAATACCTCGTAAACAAGCCTTTGCACCATGGGAGGATTTGTCACTGGCTACTACTTTTCCAAGAATTTGAATTCGAAGTCATCATTAGAATGAGGAAATTAAATGTTGGACTCGACTACCTCTCAAGAATTGACACGGGAGACAACTTAACAGGAGTCGAAGATGACCTACTGGATGCACACTTATTTTGAGTAGAAGTTGTCCCAGAAGAATTGGAGGAAATAACTCAATTCTTAGAAAATGGTCAAGTACCAGAGGGCATGAGCATGAAAAGAATCAAATCTTAGCTATGAAGGCTGCACCATACAGCCTCATAAATGGATTTTTATATAAAATGAGATTGGATGACATCCTTCGGTGATGTGTGTTAGAACACAAAAGAGATAATATCATGCATGAAGCACAATGTGGACCGGTGAGAGGACATTTTCAAGCAGATATAACTACCAATAAAATTGAACAGTCGGGGCTATGGTGGCTGACATTATACAAGGATTTCAAAATTTTTGTTAGCCAATGCGACCGATGCCAATGACTGCGTCGACCTCTACCTACTACAGAAATTCCCTTGATATAAGTAAATCCAAGTTTGACATTTGAAATTTGGGCCATCGACTTCATAGGACCATTCCCAATACCAGCAAAAAGAGCAGGTGCAAGATATATAATAACTGCAGTAGAATATGTAACCAAATGGGCAGAGGCATAACCTGTCGAAGCATGTTCCAGTGAAATAGCTACTAATTTTATCTATGAAAACATAATTACTAGATTTGGATGCCCACTAAACTTAATCAGTGACCAAGGATCACACTTCATTAACAAAACCATCAAAGAACTGACAGACCAGTTCAAAATTGACCACCGACGCAGTACAACTTATCATCCTCGGTCAAATGGAGCAATAGAGGCATTCAACAAAACATTAATGAGGGGTTTAACAAAAAACTGCAATACCAACAAGGACGACTAGGACGAAAAAATCCCTGTAGTATTACGGGCTTACAATACAGCATACAAACATTTGACCGACCGAACACCGTTTCGACTAGTCTATGGCCAAGAAGTAGTCGTTCCACTACATTTTCAATAGCAAACACCTATCATAGAAAATATATTACACATGGATGTCGAAGAAGGCAGGAAGGATCGACTGATGCAACTAAGCAAGCTAGAAGAACACCGACTGCTTTCTTTACAACGTCAATAAATTCAAAAACAATAGCAGAAGGCTTGGCATGACCGCAATATCAAAAACAAAAATTTGTCGGTAAAAGATCTTACTCTGCTATATAATAGTCAAGTGAAAGGAAAACCCAAAAATCTACACACAAAATGGATGGGACCTTACATTGTCAAAGAAATTCATGCCAATGGATCAGTCTCACTAAAGACGTTACAAGGCATAATAGTTCAGAAACTTGTTAATGGTGCTAGACTAAAACGATACAAAAATTAAGTAAAAAAAAATT